>CBVK0100097536.1:0-32151 GCA_900067695.1 Picea abies
GATCCCAGTCCATTCTAAAGTATCCATTGAATTTCTCAGACCAATCTCGACTAAGTAGCAGTCTGTAAGCTTCTAGGATATCTACTACAATTATGTCAATTACTTGAACAAATTTCGGGTGTGTAGTCATTCTGATCATGACATCCTTAAGTTCCCCAATAACTTTTACCTGTGTTCTGTCTATTTTTACAATGTGTTTATCACTTTTGAGAAGGATTGCGTTCAATTTCTTACAGATTGACAATGGCATGACATTGGAGGATGCCCCTTAATCAACTAAGCAATTATGCAGGTTTATGTTGAAGACTTCAAACATTAAAATGAAAGGTGGGACAAAAGGATTTCCTCTTTTGTCTAAAGAGAAAGCATTCACATTTGGTTTGTTCTTTAAACCTGTGGGAGATGAGACATCACCTAGGTCCATGCTTTTTATAGGGGATTCTATTGAATTTAAGGCATGTAAAATAAAATCCCTTTGCTGGGGAATTCTACACATGTCCATAACCAACACATTATCCTTTAACTTCTTTAAGTGTTCAACTATGTTGTAGTCTAGCTTGGGTGACTCCCGTGTGTGTATGTTTATAGGATTTCTTTGGGAAACAAAAGGTGATTTCAAGTGATCGGTTGTTTGTTTTCCTCTCGAAGATTGGATAGTGATAAGATCATTTGAGACCGGTTGACCCTTACTTCGTGTTTTCACAGCCAAAACCTCAGCGGGCAGTTCCTAGACTTCAAATACATCATCAAGAGGCATCGGCAAGTCAGGATCCCATAAAAACATGGTTGTTTCTTCCGGCGGCTCAACTTCCTCCTGATCGACGATGTTTACCATTGAGCCGCTTGATTGTTCAGTAAGGGAAAATTCATCTAGGAACCGATTCGCCATTAAATTCATAGTGTGCACCCATTCGGGACAGTCTCTTTCAGAATGTTTCTCTTGATGGTATGTACAAAAAGAGTCGGATGCTACATTACCCAGTTCGATGTTTAAGTTGGTTGGGGGAGGGTCAATTTCTTTGAAAGGTGGGTTTATTTTAAAAAAAAGTTTTATAGGGCCTTTGTCCTTGGTTTCCTTCCCCAACACTTCTTTTTGTTTCTACTATTTCATTCGAAATTTTCTTTATCATCCATTGTAGGTCTTCTATGTCCCCACCTCATTTTTCAGTACCTTGTTCTATTTGTTTTCCTGGGGGTCTAGTTAACAAAAGTCCTCTCCTAGGTGGAGGTTGAACTTCCTTCTTAACTAGTGAGACCTAGCCCTATTTGCATCCCTTCATTTTGAATTCAATCGTTTTGGCTTCCTCAAAATTTTCAACTAGGCTATGTTTGGCAGCCCTCTTTACAAACATTGAAATAGAAGCAGGGAGAGCATTAAAATATACCTCAATTTTCAACTCCTTAGTAGGTTTAGCTTCGGGTTGAATTTTTTTTAGGATAGTGGTAAACCATTGATTGAAATCTTTAATCTTCTATTTTGAACTCATGGTGGCACAAAACAGTTCAGCCATTAAATTTGTTGTGGTGGCTTCTTCTACAAATTTGTCTAACAAATCCTTTTGAAACTTCGTCCAACTAGTTATGGACCACACAGGGAAGTTAAAATACCTAGTCGATGCCGAATTCTCAAAGGTATAGGGAAAAATGATACACACTATGTCCTCATCTTGTACGTTCATTAGTCTTATAGCTACTATGAACTTTTTAATATGGTCTTCAGGAAATTAGGAGGTTTCAAGGTCGAATTTGGGAAGTAATTTTTTTGTATGTTGAGGGAGGTTATGTACCCATCCTGGGATTTCCATAGCATATTTGGACAACCAAGGTTGATTGTTTTGAGGTTGATTTCCCCTTTCTTCATTATTATCATTATTATCCTCCATGTCGTCTGACTCCGAAGCTGACCGATCTGATTTAACCCCTTCCTTCTCATATTCAAAACCGTCAAGATAATAGTAGTTACCAGCTGGTGTTTCGGGGATCATATTAAGGGGTTGTTCAATCTCAGTGAGGGAAAAATATATCTGGTCTTCTACCATGTGAACAAAAACCTGGTCAGGGGTATCGAAAATCACTCTTCTTACTTGTTTTCTATGAGGAAGTAATGGGGATAAGGGTAACTATCCAATTTGTCGAGCGTAGGCTCTTTTGATTCTTCTAAATTTGTTCAACTCCTCGTGGGGAAGAGCGTAAGGTATTTCAGGGAATAGGTGTTCTACTTCCTCATGTTGGGGTGAGTTACTCATTTTGGGAGTACTCTCTATATGTGGGTTGTCTTGAGAATGACTAGCCATGCATGTGGGTTGTTTTGAATCTATAGGCTATGCAAAATATATTATCAAAAATGTTGTTATCCATTCATTCATTCAGGCCCTCCTTCTAGTGCCAATTCTGTTGAGGGGTCCAAGATCCCTTTAACTCAACAGTAGGAACCAAACCCACCCTAGAGGCCCAATTAGACTTTACAGTGCTTGATGGGTGGAATGGTTCTCCAGATATTTCGATCTAGCCAATTTATCGATGGGATTTACTTAGTGATTGACATGATATATTTTTGTGAAATTTTCCCCTTCAGATTAAACGTTCTCTTTTGTCTTTTCTTTTATTAGATGAGTCTAATAAAGTAAGGTGTGATAGTAAAAACCAACTGATCGAGGGGATTCTTAACTACTGAAGAAGGTTGAGCCTAGGATAACCCTCATGCTCTAGCATGAAGATAATGATATTCACACCTATTACAAGTCCAATAATAATACATTAACTTGTTGGTATTTCAACAGTGACTGAGATACGATTATTGAAAGAAAATATGCATGCAATAAGATGAGTGCAAGAAAAATAGTTTTTGTAGATCTACCATCAATCACACATTAACAAAACGATTTGACTTTCATCATTAAGAACAAAAGAAATGTTGAAATATTGAAAAAGATATCTTATCAATAGATTTAGAAACTCTTACTCGTTACAACATCAACTACTGAAATAAAAGTTGGAATTAGTTCCTCCTCAATCCAATCACATAACGCCTTTGATGAAAAATGAAGTTTTGTCTCTGGTTATAAAAAGAACTTCTTAATTAAAGTTGCTCAGAAATAATTCTTTACAATTCTCAAAAAAGAGGGTCTTTTCCCCAAAACCCTTGACCTCTTCTAAAAGGTCAATCCCCCTATTTATAATGAAACACTAACTAAAAATAGTTTGTACAAGTTTGTGTTAAGTAAAACAAAATATTGGCACTTAAACACTGCAGAACTGCACGAGCCTTGATCAGATGTTCCAAAAACTTATGTATTTGACCTGATGTCATGCTTTCCACCTGTGCGATCTCCACTCCCGATGTTGATTCTTGTTTTGCATGTCATTCAACTATGTCATGTAAGTCGACAAAGTCTTTAGGTGAGCCGAATTCTAGGAGGCCAATGTCTTTCATCTCTCAATTGATCTTTTCATAGCTTCTTTCGCACTCAGACCACTTCTTTTGTATCTCTCACTGAGGTTTCTGGGCCATACTTACCCAATATTTGACTGCTTTCCTCATCTGGGAGATGTTTCTATCCATCAGAACTCAAATGCCATGCTCCTCTATGTCTCGGCCCTTCTTCACTGCACTGAAGTAATTGATTCGTTCTACAACTTGGTATGCCTTTTCATACCATCTCTCCATGTCCTTAAAGGTATTCAGTGCCATAAGGGTATCTTCTTGATAATTGGCTACACATGCAGTGAAGATATGTATTTCACTCGTGAACTTTTCATATGCATCTTGGAACTCACTCTTCAGAAAAATTGTGTCTTGTGTTTAGTCTTGCTAATATTTTACCAAATTGCACATATGTTATAGCTCCCTTTGTGTGGAAAACAGTTCCTTTTTCTCTCACTTTGCTTGATCCATCATGGCATCATCGATAACTATCCATGCATCGATGAGATCATATTTCTTCGTTTTTTCTGTGTTGAGCAACCTCTCTTCCATGGTGATGAGAATCGATCTATCCAGCATGAGGCTTATTTTCTTGGTGGTCCTGCTCATGATGCATTTACTCTTCCTATCATAAGAGATCCATTGTATATCGGTGACCTCATCAATGGACTTAGGAATTTATTGTTCTCCCTGGGTTAGAGTGTTTCCCAAGCTTCTTGCCATATGTATTTTCTCTAGGACCGGATCTTGTACATCTTTGTCAGGGGAAACTTCCATATGTTCCAATGGCTCCACCTCCATTTGGTGTTCATCAGCTAGTGAGGTATCGGCCAAAATTGAAGAGACGGTGATAGACTCAATACTTACTTGGTGATCAGCTATTGAGGTGTCGATCTCTGGTTGTTGCAATTCCTCTTTTTGTCCACTTGAACCTAGCTCATCCCTAGAGCTGTCTTTTAGGATCCCTGATAGGTCGATAAGTTCAGTGTATAAGATACTTTCGGCCTCATGGTTGCTCTATAGAGGGTTTGGAATTGATGCATTGGGACTTGGAGCAGATGTTCCTCCTATTTCTTTCTCCTCTTTAATTGGTATTGGAGTTATAAGTGATACCTCTGAACTCTCTTCATCATCATAGATAGTTATTAGATCAAAAAGGGTATTAGGCACACCCATTTCACCTGGTGTTCTTGGAATCTAATACTGGGTTGGAATTGTCACCGACGATCTAGCCTGTGGTGGTGGAAATCTGGGATTGTCCATACCGACGGTTTCCTCTAGTTGGGTTGACTCTGAGACATTTAGCTCCTCCCTGATTGTGATTAGGTCGAACGGGGTGATCCTCATAGTTTCTAATAGTTGAGGCTCATTTTCTAGTTGTTGGATGACTCTTTGGTCTTATTTTAGTAACAACATCCCCCTCCTTTATGCCTCTGTGGCTTATGTTGCTCTGTTTTGTTCTCTAACCCTGAGATCTTCTTGAGTTATCTGTTCTATCATTTTGACTTGCTCATCCATACACATAGCTTTGAACCTAGTCATGTTTGGGTTAGATTTTCTTTGTAGTACCTCCTCTCGGTCTTGAGCACATTCTTTAAAAATATCATCGTCAAAATTATCATGTACGTATGGACAACAAGAAGAGACTTGTGATGCATGGTGGAGAACTAGGCCTTTAGGGTCATGTTTTCATAATCAACCTGTAGGGAACCTTTATTATAGATGGATCAAACCATCTTGTTTAGCTTACTCATTGTCCTTCACTATGAAAAACCCTACTTGGAAACCATAGGGTATGAACGCTTGTTTCTTATCCTTAACCAAAGTGGCGTTATAGCCCTGCAGGATGGTCTGGTGACAGATTTGTCCTACAAATAGCTAGTCTGGGACATGAGCGAGGAATAAATTTGGTGCGTCGGTGGCCCCAAACACCTTGATATAGGTCGTGGTTTCATCTAGGTACCAGTGGCCTACTTTTGAAATCATTTTCTTGGCTGCTACAGACAGTCTTAGGCATGCTTTTTTGAAAATAATGAAATAAACCCGAGCTATGAATTCATCGCAAATGAGAGTATAAAATTTCTTGTGCCTTTTTTCCCACAGGATGTTGAAGTAGACATGTACAGGTAGCTCTATGATGTGCCAGCTCAGATTCATGCTGGTGAAGACATTCCTTGCTCAGATCACGTCTAGCAGATATGAAGCCATGTGAAAAGTGGGTGCTTCTTCCTCCTTTGGTGTCTGAGCCTGCAATATACTAGTGCTCAATTGATTGGAGATGATTTCTCCCCATTTTAAGCTACTCCCAAAAATAGCCATGTTGGCCCTTGGTCATGTATCAAGCAAGAAAGCGAAGATTAAGTAATAATAAAGACAAGGTATGAAGTGCGTGGAAGGCACACAAACCAAGGAGGGAATGAAGTGATTAAAGAAGAAGAAAAGAAGGAGAAAAGTAAAGGAAAGCAAGTCATTGGAAGAGAATATCAAGGAAGACAACGCAGCAAGGAAGATGGATTGTGGACAAGTCAGCAAGCGGAAGAAGACACTAATGGGTTCATTGGAGCACCTCATGGAGAAGAAGGAAGAACATGTTGGCGAAGACCTTAAAAGGTGGGTTATGTGGACCTAGGGTTTTGGTACCTAGGGTTTTGACACCTAGGCTTCACTCTAAGGCTGACTAAGAGGCATGAAATGTATAAATAAAGGTCTAGAAGATTTGAGAGGGTTGTTGTTGGTGATAGCCATATTGAGAGATAGAGGTGTTTTGTTGTAAGAACATTTTGTATTATGAATCTTCAGCTGGGTGCAAAGATCAACCCTGTAGTTGGGTGCGCAAGGAGGGGAAATAAAGAGGAGGAGAGAGAAGAATATGCATCTAAGTGTGTAGATATAACTTTACATTTTCATCTATTATATCAAGAAATATAGTTATGTGGACGTAGCCCTAGGGAGAGGGTGAACCACATAAATCTTTTTATTCTTTGTGATTGATGTTGTGTTACTTGCTATCTGTTATATTGTTATTGCATTGTTGTGTTCCCTATTAAAGATAAGAGATATAACTAACTTCTCAAAGCTAGGATAATACTATTAATAATCTCTAGGATATACTGCATTGTTTCTCTGAAACCATCCTGCATTTCCTCTGGTTGTAGACACATGTGTCCTGCAACCCCCCTATTGCTACTTCGGGTGAGACTTCATATTCTTTGCAGGTGATTCCGAAAGGGCCAGTAGTTAGGGTTTGTTGGTTTGTTGTTAGAGTTTAACCCTGGGTCTACCCTTGTGCCAACAAGCCACAGTGTCTGCCAAGGGCATCTATGCCTCTGAGAACTTAGTGCAATATTTTTCCCCGTATAATCAGAAAATTAGAGCCATTAAGTAGATATATGGCTCCTTTAGATTTGTTGTCCCATACCAGTCATTGCTCCGATTTGTAAATTTCTTATATTCCTTCCACCAGGAGGCCATTAATCAGCTAGTGTCATGGAATTCATAGAACTTCACCATGAAATTTGTGTTCAACTGCTCCTCCGGGTCCCTGATCTTGTAATATTTTTGGACCTTTGTTGGGAGAAAAAATATGACACATCTGCCATTCTCATCATTGATTAGGAACTTCTTCACAACTATATGATATATTATCCAACCTAGAGTCTCAATGTAGGGCAAGACTGGAGTTCGGAAGGCTACCATATATAAACACGACCATCGGATATTCGGAAAAACCTGGTCGTCGAGCACCCTTACATCTAGGTCATTGTGAGGGATAAACTCTAAGTAATCTTCTCGGTTAATTATGTTGAAAAAATATCCCCATTGTGGGAGAATTATCTTTGATCCAGTGTGTTGAAACAGACCTTGAATTTTTTATTTTTAAGGATAAAAGATTTGTATTTTTGAGTCTTTGTATTTTTCAAATTTCCTAAAGCAAAATTTCATCACCGATGAATTCACGATGCCTTTTATGATTTATTTTTGGACAAAGAATGGAAAAAATCTAAATGAACATAAGTTTTCCAATCCTTTTTCAAACGATCTTTTAAATGGGCAACAATTTAAAATTTGAGGAATTTTAATTTAAATCGGAAAATCAGGATTCAGAGTTTTGCATGAACAAATGTTTAATGCAAATTGAATTGTGAAATCCCGATTCCCGATTTCCTGATGCTTTAAAACTTAATTAAAATGTAATTTACTTAATCCAGAATTAAAAAGGGTTTAAACATTAAGTTAATCACATCGTGAAATTGGGATTCGCGGTTTTATAAGAGCAAATAATCTTGTCATCGTGTTTCCCGATTTCTCGATTTCCCGATAATTTTAATCCTTAATTAAAGTTTTGAATTGATTTAATTACTGCTAAGAATGATTAAGAATTAATTAATTACATCGTGATATCGGGATTCACGGTTTTGTGAGAAGCATGTTTCATGTCATCAGATTTCCCGAAATCCCGATCCCCGATCTTCCAATTAACGAAATCCCAAAAAGGTCTAAACTTGATTAATTAAGATACTAAAAATATTTTAATTTAAAATAATACATCGCGATTTCGGCAATCGGGTTTCTTCGACGACATATTTATTAGACATCGAAAGTGCCGAAAATCCGAAAACCCAGTTTTCAAATTTAATTCAAGGTTAATGCTAATTAATCATCCTTCTAAACAAGGCTTGAAGTTAAATTTTCTTCGAATTTCTTTAAAGCGTCATTCTCCGATTTAGTAAATTTCTATTATATTTGAAAACACCGAGAAAGCATAAGTACAAACATTAAATGCATATCTTTGGAAATATCTTTTGCATTTAAGAGCCTTAATTTCCTAACAGAGGTACAAATCTCAATGTTTTTATGATATATTCAAAGTAAATTTTTGAAACGTCTATATTATCATTTCAAAGCTAAATTACTCTCTGTTACAGGTTTTCAAGATTAAACACAGAGCTATGGCACCCAAAAAGGCTTAGAAGAGAAATGAAGATCAACCAGAAGGTGATATTATCTCTGATACTACTGCATCCGGAGTACACTCTGTCAAATCATGGACTGGAATTGCATAAAAACTGGAGGATGAGCTTAAATATGCAGCCACTGATTTGGAAAATCACCTCCGAGATATTTC
Organism: Picea abies; assembly: GCA_900067695.1. Lineage (NCBI taxonomy): Eukaryota > Viridiplantae > Streptophyta > Pinopsida > Pinales > Pinaceae > Picea > Picea abies. The sequence goes on from CBVK0100097536.1 coordinate 8,550, forward strand.
CGAGACTGAGCTTCATAAGGTTGTTGCACGTCCGAGACTTGTGTCATATACCGATATGATCGCCTGGGCTCTGGATAAAGTAGATGTCCCAACCAGAAGTATTATGAACGAGCAAGGAGCTGTCATCGGCTCATTCAGTCCTGAACATATTCAAGTAATGTATAAGCTCTCGCCCAATTATAGACACACTTTTAATTCTGAGTTTTTATCCGAGTTTCAAAGAAAAGAATGCATTGAAGCGGGCCAAACATACCCTGACATGATTAGAGGATGGGCCAGAGATGAAAACAAGTTTAGGGCTGATTTACATGGAATTTATGCCACAACTGCCTTAAACGAATATATGGTTTATGTAGCAATGATGTTATGTAGACTTTTTGGGAGAAAGGATCCTTGTCATTTTCATGCAGATTGGACACCTTTCTTAGAGGAAGTTTCAGAGGGACGCAATTTCAATTGGCACAAAAAATTTTCAGATAACCTCACATCAGAGGTTGTGAATTACAAAGCAGCTAGGTCAAAAGGACAAACAATGTCTTTTTATATGTTAGCTTATATCATGGATGCCATTTGTTTTATGACTCCTTTCCCACTAATGAATTGGATTTGGAATGTTTCTTGCTCAGAGCCTGTTCATAAATACCACTCAGCTCTCTAGGAAGAAAATGCAAAAAATGTTTTTTATGAGGTTTGTCATTATGTAATTATCCCTCTGCACAAAATATTCTTCGGATGCGAACCTCCTCGCATTTCTAGTACCATCATAGAAAACCTCAAGTCAGTTTCTGACTGGTTCATTGAAGAAAAATTTTCCTATGTTAGGGTTTATGGTTGTTCTATTCTGCCTCACGCACTCCCAAAAATTTTACCAGATAGGTTGATATGCAGAGAAGTGGCTTATCAGCTAGTCAATGGTGGAATTGGGTTAGAATTAAAAGCTCAGCAGAAAAAAGCATGGCCATCTTTTCCTGTTTATATCGGAAAATTCATTTTATTAAACATAGGCCATTCTAAGGCAGAAGCCGAGTCGATGGACGAAGTGAAATTAGCAAGCATAGAGCACAGGGAACACGACCCTTACCAAATAATCAGTCGGCATTTCACTCAATGTAATTTAAAAGCATATGAACACAAAATTTCAGTTTATGATGATGTTTTCAAAAATACTAAGTCTTATGAGGAAGTGCAGAACAGAGTGCAAGCCTTGTCACCTGATGCACAGGTGGGGTTTGCATCTTTTCAAAGACATAGACGTAGCGGTCTGCCAAAGATTTTACAAGGCGAAATGTCAACTTCATCGCCAGAGCAAGAAACAATTCCTCCGGGGTTTGAAACCGTTATTCAGGATAAGTCAAGTGACAAAGATAAGTTGAAAGATCTTGAAATACCTCCTTAGAATACAGAGGGTTCTCAGACCAAATAACCAGAGACAGAAACGGGCAAAGGAATAGAAGCCAGTCCAATAGTTCTCGATGATATTCCAGAAAATATTGGAGGAACAGCTTCAAAGGAACTTGGCAGTCCTATCATAGCATTGACTCCGCTACAGTCTACTTTTGGAACCCCTCATGAAGGAGTTCTATATTTAAGTGACTTAGAGACAATCACCAAAGATGAAATCCCTTCATCTGATTATTTTTTCAGTAAAAAATGAAGAGTTGTCTTGAAACAGGAAATTCATCCTGTAGGAGAAAGAATGATCGAAAAACATAAAATTATCATTGATGGAAAGAAACTCAATGAAGAAGAATTCGCTACAGAGTTAGCAGGAACCATGGGTGCCATAGCATCAGCCAACATGTATTATGTAGGGAATCTAACAACTATGCTTGAGCAAAAGGATCAAGAAATAATGCAGTTGCAGGACAAATTAAAAGAAAATGAAAGAATTATTGGCTGGGGAATACAAAAGGGTCTAGAACAAGCTAGACTCAAAGACATACAAGAAATCCAAAAGTTGAATGAAAACTTGGATGAAGCAAAACACATGATACAGGTTACCCAAGAACAGGTTCAAAAGCTGGGCGATGAAAATAAATCTCTGCAAGATAAGATTATTTCAATCACTAATCAAGTAATTGAAATTGAACATTTCAAGACTCAAGCATCAGAGATATATGAAAACATAGAAGGAGAACAACAAAAAATATTCTGTAATCTGGAAATCATCTAGAACTATTTTCATGAGTCAAATAGGTCTATGGAAAAGGTAGTTCAGAAAGAAAGAGAAGCTAAAGTAGCAAGGAATTCTTTTCAAAAGGTAATAACTTCTTTACAAAAAGAAGAAATTGGAAAAACCCAGAAATTACCCATTTCGGAACAAGTAAAGGGAGATATAATGATAAAAGTTTGGGAAACAAAATTGGCAAAATATAAAAGAATTACAAAGGGAATCAATGAAGATTGTCAAAGGATCTTCAATCTTATCGAAAAAGATTCAGTAAATATTGGGACAGATGGTGTTTTCGAGTTACTAGGCGAAGTCAACATTACCAGGTATCAACTGAAATCAAAAGAAGAACTCGAAGAAAGGAAAATAGAAATCTCAAATATTAAAATGGTCAACATTGTAGAAATAGATAAGTGGATGATAGCTTCAAGTTCAATATTGGAAAAGGTTAAATTCACATAGAAAACAATAGCAAGCCAGTTGCCAGGTTTACAAAGAAGTTTTTTCTCTTTTGAAGCAAATGAAGTACCTGAGGCTCCTAAGATCTTGGTAAACTTTATAGGGAAATATGTTCAATGCATTGAAGCAGATAAAGAAAGTTCATCAACGCAAATTTAAAACTTTGTAAATATTTTTATTTTTTAGAATTTTGAAAGAAATTGTAAACGGTTGACATTAGTTTATGTAACCGTAATATTAGGAAGTTGGTTAGTTACCAACGAAAAAATTTGATAGAACGGTATAAATATAGTTTCAAAAGGCTGAAATAGGGCTTTAGAAATTTTGGAGAAGGCCAATTTTTGTAATATCATCTTTGAAGTTCATCAGAATATAAACGACAAACAAGATTCTGGATCCTGCAATTTTGTGACTATGTTTCTTCCCCTGTTTATCATGCTTTGTTAAATATTCTTCTTAATGTGTGTTTCTAACAAGTAAATCAATTTGAAGTTATATACATTGTTGTTTATTGTTTCGAATTGGGTTGGATGTTGAATGTATTACAGTCTTTCCTCTGAAATTACTTTAGTAATTTTAAGACCTGTAAACCTTCTGTTCCTTAATATTTAATTCTGTTAGAAATTTTGTTTTTCTTTCATCATTGTTAATTGAAATATAAGATTCTTTCTGGATAAAAGCCTTATATTTCTCTGTATTGTGTTTCATTGTTTACAATTTCAAAATTGTTGCAAAACCAGGAAACGGCCTTGATTGTATTTTTACATTACTGTTTTAAATTTTAAAGTTGTTTCATTAATATCATCTCTAAAAATCTGAAGTAATCAATCGATAAAAAACCCATTTACAACATTTAAAACCCTATCACCCATGACAGTCCCTAGTGGCAGACAACCTAACGTAGAACCTGGTCTTCAGGATCAAACCAGCATTGCCCTAAGCTTATTTAACACTATCTTACAAACAACGACCAATAGGACTGAGTTAGAAAGATCGTGGGCTGCTATTGAACGTGATATTAGCATCCAAGAGCAATGGGAAGCAAGACAGAGACAATTGAGAAACTGAATCTGATCTATTTTTTCTATGTTTCTTTATTTTAAAGTCTCATCATAAAAATCTTTATTCAGATGCCTTGACGGTATGTTTTATAGCCTTAAAACATAAACTCAGGAACAACACAGTGGTTGATTCTGTATCGCTGAAAGTAGGGGGCTGAGAAAATTCCTTCTTAGTGGATGTTTTGATTACCGATTCCACTCTAGGAGAAAATTCCAATTGCCTCGCAGCATCGGGAGAACATCCTTCACCAATATCTTCTTCTTTCAATTTTTGGTTCCCTTGGCAATCGTCTGGTCGTTCACTTCCTTGGAGGCATTTTTTCATGCAGAGAGAACAACGTTAGATACCGTGTTGCAAATAGAATGTTGATACATGAAAATGTGACCACCGAAATGATAAAATTGATGCATACCTCTTCTTTGCACTAGCTTAACCTGGTTTTGAAATTCTAAGAATCAAGCGCAACTCTTGAGATGCTCTCTTCGCTACTTCGACTGCTCTGGAAATGAGAAACTTTTGTGCAGACCATAAGCATTCGAAGTTGTATTAGTGATTTTAAATGAAGAGAATACTTACCTTGTCACATCATTTCTTCAATTTGGGGTGTAAATGTGGTTTTACAAAATCTGTCGCCAGATCCATGTCATGCTCGATATTAAATGCAGTCATAGGTTGATGGCCTAGGCGCGGGATATAATGTGGTTCATCGGCGATTTCAAATTCTCATTGTTCGATCAACGCATGGGGTAGAAACATATGAAGATTGAAACATTAATTGGCCTATTAAATGGTATAATATTATCTTATTTTATTCTGAAAACATCCCATCATTCTGCTAATTTAACGTTTGGATCGGGAGTCGACACTTTTCTTTAGACAATGTTCATTGATATCTCTGGGAAAAAACTTCGACACCGATCCATCTTTTCGTATGGCACTGATGTGGAAATGTTGATCTAGAAGTGCGACTAGGAAAGGGGGAAACCAAATATGACTCGGGATGAAACTATGTTGTACGAAATGCCTATGTGGAAAAGACATGTGGTGTTTGAGATTGGCATCTTTGCTTAAGAGTGTTATTCGGAATCAGGAATTTTCATTAAATAAGAGTTTTAACAAACAGGTCATACCTTGTCGATGCTGAAAAAGTATCAAGGATCAGTGATCGATGATAAGTTTAAACAAGTTTTCCCCAGTTACCCCCCTCGAAACTTGTCAATGCCAAAAATGCATCGGGGATCAGTTCTCGACAATGTGTCAATGCGAAAATTTTCCATGATTTCACTGACCCTAAACAAATGCATCAGTAATCGGCTATCAAAGGTTCATCAAGGCCCATGTCAATGTTTATCCCTCTCATATTTCGTCGACGCTAATGCAAAATCGACCATTTCCTAAATCTTCTTTGTGAACAGCCAGTGCAAATCTACTATGTTTTTTATCAATGTCGATGATACATTGGAGATCGACGATTATTGTTACTATGTGGTCATTTTACTTGCTTAGATTTTTTTGACGCCAAGCATAAGTGTGTGGGTCACAATTTTAGCTGTAGATTCTTAGTTAAAATGCCAAGTTCTTTTTAGACACAAAGGTTTCACTTTGACAGGTTCAAATAAATCCAACTTGATCGATGATGAGACATGAAACAAAATTAGTGATCCCTCCACAATGAACTCAATCATATAAATCAAAAATAAATAAAACAAGTGGTACCCGAAAGAGAAAAAAAATTTCATAAAATCTTTTAGGGTGTTTTGAGTGCTCAAAAAATAAAGATTCTCTGGGAGAAAGCATAATATTTGTTCCTTCCTTCAGACTTAGCTTGTGCAGAATCTAGTTGAGAAACTAAATGGCTTCGATTTTATCAGAGTATTTCCTATCCATGTGTGTACAATTTCCTAGGTTCGTTAATCTAGGTCCGCCTATGGAGTTTATCCCTTATCCCACCTTTGTTCCTCTTGATCATGACCCACGCCCCTTCTTGAAAAGAGTCGGGTAAGGCATTCTCTGGATCGAGACCATTTTAGTCATCATTATTCCCTTGCTACAGTGTTTATCTGCTGCCAGCGAGCGTCCATAGCCCCGATGGAGTCACCCCAACGTCACAGACCTTTCTCTGCTTCCAATGAGTGTCCAAAGCCCTAGTGGAGTTATTTTCATACCCTTTCCTACTTTGCACTAATTTAATATAATTGATTTATTTCTGGAAGATATGCCATGAGTGAGTTGGAGAGGAGGACGTCTGTTATCTTCAAAATGAAATAGTTAATGTGAAATTCCTCCCATCTCTTTCTAGAGGTACATATGATCCTTTACAACTTGCCATCTTTCCTATGGGTTTTACTAGACCACCAGGCAAACACTTCATCACTTACCAAGGTTGTTTGTTTTGCAAAGACAGGATATAGATTTCCTTGAAGAAATTTGTAATTGCCCAACATTTCTTATTTTGCACGTATGTGTAAGTCAGGAGTAGAGTTTGCTACACCATATTAATTAAGGTCACCCAATGTCTTACGGAACACAACTTTATTATAAGAAAATACCAAGCAAAAGAAAAGACATAAATAAAAATAAATTTGCAGTCATTCTACCCTAAACCTACACATTTATCCTAATTAGAATGTATTCTAAAGAAACATGAAAAGACACATTTGTTTTTTAATAGAAATATTGTTTTAGGGTTTGGCCATTCACTAGGAGGGCATCGGGTTCCCCCCTCAGATTTTGCAACCGATGTGTGTCTGCCCCTCATATTTTTCAACCGAGAATACTCACCTTGTCGCGTTAGTTATTCAATTTGTGGTGTAAGTGTGGTTTTACAAAATCTGTCGCCAATTCCGCATCATGCTTGAGATTAAATGTAGTCGTAGGTTCGTGGCGCACGCACGAGATATAATGAGGTTCATCGACGATTTCAAATTATTGTTGTTCGATCGGCGCATGGGGTAGCAACGTATGCAGAGAGAAACATTAATTGGCCTATTAAATGGAAGAATCTAATATTAATTTTTGTTGAAAAAGTCCCATCATTCTGCTAATTTAATGGGTGGATCGGGAGTCGACGATTTTCTTTAGACAATGTTCTTTGATATATCTTGGAAAAAACTCTGACCCTGATCCATCTTGTCATATGAAGCTGATGTGGAAATGTTGACCTAGAAGTGTGACTAGGACATGGGGAAACCTAATATGACTCGGGATGAAACTAAGTTGTACGAAATTCCCACGCGGAAAAGACACGTGGCATTTGAGATTGGCATATTCTCTTAAGAGTGTTATTCAAAATCCAGTATTTTCATTAGATAATCATTTTAACAAACAGGTCCAACCTTGTCAATGCCAAAAAGGTATCAAGGATCGACGATCGGCGATAAGCTTAAAAAAGTGTTCCTATATTACCCCCCTCGAAACTTGTTGATGCCAAAAATGCATCGGGGATCGATGCTCGATGATGTGTGAATGAGAAAATTTTCTATGATCTAAATCTTTGATATTTCACCGACCTGAAACAAACACATCAGTAATCGGCTATCGGAGGTTCATCATGGCCCATGTCAATGTTTAGCCCTCTCATATTTCGTTGATTCCGATGAGAAATCGACCATTTCCTGAATATTCTTTCCGAACAACCAGCGCAAATATACTCTATTTCTTACCGATGTTGATGATACATTGGAGATCGGTGATTATTGTTATTACATGGTCATTTTAATTGCTTGGATTTTTCTAACACCGAACATAAGCGTGTGGGTCACAATTTTAGCTATAGATTCTCTATTAAAATGCCAAGTTCTTTTTAGACACAAAGGTTTCACTTTGAGAAGTTCAAATAAATCCAACTTGATCGATGATAAGACATGAAAAACAAATTAGCGATCCCTCCACAACGGACTCAATCACATAAAGCAGAACAAAAGAAAACAAGTGGTACCCAAAAGAGAAAAAAATTTCATAAAATCTTTTAGGGTGTGTTGAGCACTCAACAAGATTCAAAGAGATTTCTAAAACACGAAGAGAAAGTCAGTCAATAGCTGAGATAATGTGGATTGGTAGTGGAAGGAAACCTAGAAATAAGAATGGAAGGAGGTGACGCATCTAAAAAATAAAATGAATTGATAAAGTATGTACGACAAATAGGTGAACAATGTCATACCAATGGATAGGAGAAAGTAAAGTGGGAGGTTTTATTTGAATATAATTATGATCATTCATAGAAGAGAGAATGGTCATCATGTTGCAATATGGTAAGTTGATTGATGACATGTTCAGACTAGAAGGAGTAGTATACATGTTACAACCTAAAGGTATTGGAGTTAATCTAAAGAATTCATCAACCCCTATACATTTTAAGAACACTAAGGTAATTGTTAGTTTTCTTATTGGTCATGATTTGAAAGAACCACCTAATAGTACTTTAGGAAATAATATTGGCAGACAACTTGTTTCAAGGGGAAGTGATGCATCCCCCCTACTCCCCCATAGGGCTACACAACCTACCAGTCAAGGATATTCTATTCTATGAGTCAAACGACTCTTTGAGACCTTGATAGTCTCACCTCTTAATCAAACACAATCCATTTCGGCTTCTGGTATAGGTCTTATGATACCTGCGACATTCTCCTTTACGCTTGCAAAATCTCAGAGTTTGATCTAGCCCCTTTTCTGATAATCCCCTCCTTGATGTGACCTTGGGAGATGACCTCACGTGACCACATGATTGTGGGTGTGGTCGAGATTGGTTTGGAACCAAACTACTTTTCACCCCACAATTCACCTCGAGCCCCCACGTGTCCTTTTTCCAAAACCATGGTATCGATTGTGGACCTCCCTCAACTATTTAAATCTCAAGCACCTTTTATCCCCGCAATGTGAGGTGACCGTCGATCTCATGATCTTGACAGTGTTTCTGAATGGACGACCAAGATCTGCTTCTTGGAAACCAACAGTTCAGATCTACCCCTCTCAGATTGACGACTATGATCGTTTCGTAATTCCCAACTTCAGAATTCTCAAATATTAAACTTTCATTTCTTTCACAATGAAGGGTCTTCTACCACGTGTCCCCTCCTAATCAATGGCATTGATCCCTACGGTTCTTCAAACTTCGGGTTTTTCAAATCTCAAACTTTACTTCCCTCGAAATACACGGGATTTTGCCATGTGTCCTCTTGAATTGGACAAGGAGGATTTACTTCAGACAATCTGACGATCGACATTTACTTAGGGTCTTTCCCTGGAGTCCACAAATTTGTGCCACCTATTCTCTAGATCTAATGGTTCAAATATACTTTGGACAATCCGATGGTTGACGTTTACTTCGGGTCTTTACATGAAATCTGCAAATTCATGCCACCTGTCCTCTAGATCTGATGGTTGAGATTCACTTCGTCTCTCTGATACTCTGGGCTTAGGGAGTTTCAATTCTCAATCTGAAACTCTCGAAGTGATTTCTCTAGAGTTCATGATCCGTCGCCACATGTCCCTCTGGATCTAACGGTCCAGATCTCCTTCGACTCTCTGGGCTTCAGGAGTTTCAACTCTCAACTGAACTCTCAAAATGGTTTCCCTGGAGCTACTGATATGCTGACATGTATCTCTTGGTGATCAACGGTCGGGATCTACTTTGACTATCTCACCTCCTCCTGGTCCACAAACTTCTGGAGTTATGGATCTTGTGCCACCTTTCCTCCTTGACGATGGATGGTCCCAAATTACTTCGGTACTTTGGAACTTTCACAAGTTCACTCTCCTGCATGTGAAAATCGATAAGGCTCGTGCACCTTGCTTTGATCAGATGATTGTTGGTCCTCTACATTGTGATAAAATGACTGTTATCGCTCTTCCTCCTCAGCTTCTGATTTCTTTCGACTTAGAATATTTTCTAAGTGTTCAAAGGTTTTGACCTTTTCACCTCCTACGATTATATCTCTTGGACCTCATCTACATTTCTGAAAAGCGCTATCTCTTCTGAGCTTGATCTCCTTGAATATTTTCGACTTCCCACGCATTCCTTGCATTCTCGAGATTTCGATAACTCAATTCAAAGGATTTCTTGAAAACAAATTCTTCCTGCACTCCCTGTGTTCCACTGTTATGGTTCTTCAATGCTTGGTCACTCCTTGCACCTGGTCTAAGTTTCCTTTGTTCTCTCTGAAATCCTCTTAGTCAATCTAAGACTCTGTCGATGCACTCCTTGCGTACGAGATGCACACCTTGAATACGAGTTTTAGAAGAGAAACAATTGAAACTTATCCAGTTTCATCACGACCTCATACAATCAACTCTTAAAACATCATACATGAATGAAATACACTAAATAACACACACACAGAATATATAATTCATTCAATCACGCATCAAAATGAACACAGACTGAAGATTTGGGACAATTATGTCTTGTTCTATTCATTCATGAAACAAATTAGACAATATTGTAGTTCTCCACTGCGTCTTTCTTCTACTCTATTCTGCTCTACTGATCTCTATCTTCCTATCTCTATATCTATTACAATACAATGAAAAACTATCTAAGGACTGGCTTCATGAGCTCTCATCGTCCTGTCTGCAACCTATCCTATCAAGTCTTAGCGATTAGCTACTTTGTCCTATTACAATAACTATCAGTTATTACCCGATAAGGGCTCCCACTCCCTATATGCAATGCCTTACAGTCGTATAATACTTTTACAAACAATAAATATTTAAAAATGTTGTCTCCAAAATATCTCAACAACTCGATTTGCTTCTGAGTTAAATATTGATTTGAACTTTTGTCGTGCTGAGATGTCATACTTTGCCTCCACGCTTGCGTCTTTGACTTTGAAGGTGATGCTCCTACATCATACTCCTCTGGTTAAAATATTCATGGACTCATGTCCATGAGCTCGTGCATTGTTTTTCCATGCTTCAAAATATCAGGTTTAGTGACCCAACTTGAATCTTCCACTAAATGATCTTTCCACTTCACTAAGTATTCGGGATATGTCTTCCTCCTGGTCTTCTTTCTAGCTCTTTATTCAATGAATTTCTCCATCTGAGGTTTTTCTACTGTGGGCAACTACTCTTCCCACTAAACTTCTTTCTGATCACCTGATTCTCCCACATCATCTCTCATGTAATGGTACAGGTTTGCAACATTGAATATCGATAATATCCCAACATTGTCTGGCAACTCAATTTCATAAGCATTGGCTGCAAACTTTCTGAGAATCATGCATGGTCCTATCTTTTTCATATTGAACTTGTTATATGTTCCCCTTGGAAACCTCTCTTTTCTCAAATGAGCTAATACTTCATCTCCCACTTCGAATTGAACTTCTCTCCTATTTTGATCAACTCGGTTCTTATATTTTTTACTGTTGTCGAGTAATTGGTCTCTGACTTTGTCATGGAGTTTATACATTTATGTTGCAAAATCTTTTGCTCCAACACTTATGAACTCTTCTTGATTCAGATCTCTCAAATCTATAACCCCTATTGGATGTATACCATACACAATTTCAAATGGACTTTTCCCTATTCTTCTGTTCACTGAATTGTTAAATGCAAATTTTTCTTGTGCTAGAATTTGATCCCATTGACGACCTTGCTCATTGACTAAAATTCTCAACAAGTTTCCCAGAATCATGTTTACTACTTCATTCTATCCATCTATCTAAGGGTGATATACTAAACTAAAGGACAAGTTTTTCCCTAGCCTCTTCCATAGTGTCTTCCAAAAGTGTCCTGCAAATTTGGTGTCCCTGTCTGAGACTATGCTCCTAGGCAATTCATGTAGTCTCACCACTTCTCTGAAAAACAAATTGGTTATATGTGTAGCATCGTTTATCTTATGACATGGTATGAAATGTACCATTTTTGAAAATCTATCCACCACAACAAATATGGAATCGCTCCCTCTCTGAGTTCTAGGCAATCCCAAAACAAAATCCATATTGATTACATCTCACATCCTTTCTGGAATTGGTAATGGCTGATACAAGCTAGTGTTCTGTTGTCTTCCTTTTGTATATTGACAAATTATTCATTTGTTCAAAAAAAAATTCACCTCTTCCCTCATGCTTGGCCAATAGTATGAATTTCTTAGCTGTGCAAATGTCTTATCATGACCAAAATGTCTAGCTAAACCTCCATTGTGTCTCTTTCCGAAGGTTATCTCTCATTGAGCATCTTGGTATTCATAGTTTTCTCCCTTTGAATAATAATCCATATTGTATAAAATATTATGTCCATGGGCTTCTGTCTCCCAACAATGGATTCTTACATGCCTCATAAGCTTCCTTAAAATCTGTATATTCTCGATACATTTCCTTGAGGTGTTCAAACCCTAAGGTCTCCACTTGTAATTCCTATACAATTAAACTCCTTATGCTCAAAGCATCTGCAACTTTGTTAGCATTTCCAGCAATATGTTTAATAACAAAAGTAAAATTTTGCATAAATTCTACCCATTTAGCATGTCTCTGGTTCAACTTTTCTTGCCTAGTAATAAAATGCAAAGCTTGATTATCACTGTACAAGAAAAATTCTTTAGGAATTAGATAGTGCCTCCACTTATTCAAAGCTTGAATCACTACATAAAATTCTTTGTCATATGTGTAATACTTCTTATTGGTGCCATTCAATTTCTCACTGAAATAAGCAACTAGCCTATTATCCTAACTCAAGACTGCTCCAATAGCTAATCCACTTGCATCACATCTTACTTGAAATGTTTTTCCAAAATCTAGTAAGACCAGAATTGGTTGTTCTATGATCTTCTCCTTCAACATCTTGAAACTTCTTTCAGCTTCCTCTGCCCATTTAAAAGACTTGTGTTTCTTCTTCACAGTGTCCAACATGGGCGTACATATACCACTGAAATTTTTGATAAACTTTCTATAAAAAATTGCTAACCCATGAAAACTTCTTACCTCAAATATGTTGCTTGGCGATGGCCATTCTTTGATTTCCCTCACCTTTTCTGGATCCATCTTCAATTCATTCGAAGAGATAACAAAACCCAAGTATATGAGTTATGTCTTCATAAAAGAGATTATCTTCAGATTTATCAGCAATTTTCTTGCTACAACTTCTCCATCACTGATGGCATATGTCTTAAGTGTTCTCCCTTTGTCTTACTGAAGATTAGTATGTCATCCAGATACACTATGACAAATTTGACTATGAAGTCTCTCAATACTTCATTCATCAATCTCATAAATGTGCTTGGTGCATTTTTCAACCCAAATGGCATGAACAACCATTCAAACAATCCTTCATTTGTCTTGAATGATGCTTTCCAGTCATCTCCCTCTCTCATTCTTATTTGATGATATCCACTCTTCAAGTATATCTTGGAAAAATAGCTTTCTCCACTCAAACAATCCATCAAATCATCCATCCTTGGTAAAGGGAATCTATACCTAATGGTGATATTGTTGATGGCTCTGGAATATATACACATTCTCCATCCTCCATCCTCCATCCTTCTTTGGACTTAACACAGTTGGCACTGCGCATGGGCTTAGGATTTCCTTGACTAAACATTTATCCAACAACTCTTGGACTTGATTTTTGACTTCCTCATTCTCTCTAGGTGTCAAACTATAAGCTGCTTTGTTTTGTAAACTAGCTCCTGGAATAAGGTCAATATGATGGCTTATACTCCTAATGGGTGGAAATGAGTGAGGTAACTCATCCACTACTATGTCAGCAAAGTTTTCTAACAGTTCCTGTATTTCTTTAGGAAAATATTCCACAGAAGTATTTGTAAGGATAACTCTAGGCTTCCTCACTATAGCAGACTGTATTTATTTCTCCTTCTTGAATTCATTCAACAATTCCTTCCTAGTCATGAGAAGTATACTTGAATTGGCTTCCCTCTTTTTCTTTTTGTCTTCGATTGGTAACAACATATGTGTCCTACCATTCTTTTCTAAAGTATAGATATTCTTTCTTCCATCATGAATAACTTTTCTGTCAAACTGCCATGGTATCCCCAATAAAATATGACAGACATCCATAGGACTTACATCACATAATATTTCATCAGATAACATCCTATTTTAAATTCAACTTGGCATTATTCACTTACCATTACTTCATGTCCTTTATACAACCATGATACCTTGTATGGTTTTGGATGTGTAGTTGTCTTCATATCTAGTTTCTCCACCATCTCTCTGGATACTAGATTGCCAATGCTCCCACTATCTATGATTACCTTGCAAAATCTATCTTTCGTTTTGCAAGCAATTCTGAACAGACTTGTTCGCTGAACTAGTTCCTCTACCTCCTTCTGTGGTTTAAGAAGAACTTTCCTCATCCTAAGGTTCCTTCCTCCTTCTGTTGCTTCTGCTTCCATGTGCTTTTATGCTTCAGAAATGTGTGATTCTCCTCCTCCTTCTTTCTTTCTCTCGGGGCATTCCCAAGACTTGTGCCCTAGTTTTCCACAGGCATAACATCTAACTTCACCTCCTATGGCTCTTCCTCTTCCTATGGAAAAAGAGATTCTTCCTCCATGTTTTCCTTCCTTATAACTTCCACCTTTCTCAGGGTGATTATGATGTTTTCCAGCTTCATGTTTCTGTTTCTGGAACTTCTCTCTGTTGGTTCCCTTACCTCTGTTTGAATTTCCTCCTTGGTTTCATTGGCTTTTCTTTCTATCCAATTTCTCTTCAGCTTTCAAGTCTTCTTGATAAGCATCCTCAACTTTACTAACATACAGCATGTTGATTTCCTCTTGGATTTCATATCTTGGTCCATTGATATACCTGGTTGTTTTTTCATCTTCATTCTCTTTATGTCTAGCCCTGATGTTCAGTCTGTAAAATTACTCAGTGTATTCCTTCACTGATAATATTTTCTATCTCAGGTTTTGCAATCTACTAAACAGATTGATTTGATAGTCCTTTGGGATAAATTTGTCTTTTAGCTTGGCCACCATCGTATCCCAACTTTTAATTTCCTGCTTACCATTTCTCCCGCGTTCGGATTGCAGTTCATCCCACCATAGTGTTGCATGACCTTTCAGTCTTGTCACTACATGCTTCACCATCTTGTCTTCTTCGATATCTTCAAAATCGAAGTACTTGTCCAGAGCATGTACCCAATCCAACAATTCTTCAACTTCTAAATTGCCTTCATACATTGGTACCTCTATTTTCGCTCTGGCTGCTATTCTTGAAACAACTTTCAATAAGTGGTCTGGTGCAACATCCTCTGCTACATCTTATTTGACCTTTATCTCATCGTTTTTAGCTTCACTGATATCTCCAGTGTCTGGTGCGCTCCTCTGCATTGTTTCCATGGCATCCAGCCTCATTCTGAGTCACCTCATTTCTTCTTCCATTTCTACATTTTCTCTATGCCTTCTGAGTAGCATGATTCCACTGCATCACCTACAAATAGAAATCAAATTCTTCTTGATACCACAAATGATATCAATTTATCTCCTTTATCCTTTGTTTTCTATCTGCAAACAATCTCAATATTAGCTCTGATACCACCTAATGCAGCCCCCCTATTCCCCCATAGGACTACATGACCTCTCGGTCAAGGATCTATGATTCTCTGAGTCAAACAAATATTTGAGACCTTGATAGTCTCACCTCTTAATCAAACACATGCCCTTTCAGCTTCTAGTACAAGTCTTATGATATCCACAACCTTCTCCTTCACGCTTGCGAAATCTCAGAGTTGGCTCTAGCCCCTTTTCCAATAAGCACCTCCTTGATGTGACCTTGGGAGATGACCTCATGTGAACACATGATTGTGGGCACGGTCGAGAGTTTCTTGGAACCAAACTACTTTTTTCCCTGCAATTCACCTCGAGCCCCCACGTGTCCTTTTCTCAAAACCATGGTATCGATTGCGGCCCGCCCTCAATCTTTTAAAGCTCGATCACCTTTTATCCCCACAATGAGAGGTGACCATCGATCTCACGATATTGATAGTGTTTCTAAATGGACAACTGAGATCTGATTCTTGGAAACCAATAGTTCAGATCTACCCCTCTCAGATCGACGGCTGTGATCGTTTCGTAATTCTGGACTTTGAAATTCTCAAATCTCAAACTTTCCTTTCTTCTACAATGACGGGTCTTATTCCATGCATCCCCTTTTGATTAATGGTAGTGATCCCTGTGGGTCTTCAGACTTCAGTTTTTTCAAATCTCAAACTTTACTTCCCTCGAAATACATGGGATTCTGCCATGTGTCCCATTGAATCATACGGTGGGGATTTACTTCAGACGATCCGACGATCGACGTTTACTTCGGGTCTTTACCCAAAGTCCACAGATTCGTGCCAACTTTTCTCCAGGTATGATGGTTCAGATATACTTCAGAAAATCCGACGGTTGACATTTAGTTCGGGTCTTTACCAAAAATCCACAGATTCACACCACCTATCCTCTGGATTTGACGGTTGAGATTCACTTCGGGTCTCCAGCTCTCCGAACTTTGAGAGTTTCAATTCTCAATCTGAAACTCTCAAAGGGATGTCTCCATACTTCATGATCCGTCACCACGTGTCCCTCTAGATATAACGGTCCAGATATCCTTTGGCTCTCTGGGCTTCGGGAGTTTCATCTCTCAACTAAACTCTTGAAGTGGTTTTCCTGGAGCTACCGATCTGTTGCCATGATTCTCCTGGTGATCAATGGTCAGGATCTACTTCAAATATCTCACCTCCTCCCGGTCCACTAACTTCTGAAGTTATGGATCTTGTGCCACCTGTCCTCCTTAATGATGGACGGTCCCAAATTACTTCGGGACTTCAAAAATTTGGAAATTTCACTCTCCTGCATGTGAAAAGTGCAAAGGCTCATGCACATTTCTTTGATCAGATGGTTGTTGGTCCTCTGCACTATGATCCAACAGTTGTTGTCGCTCCTCCTCATGAACTTCTTATTTCTTATGACTTAGAAGATTTTCTAAGTGTTCAAAGGTTTTGACCTTTGCTCCTCCTACGAGTCCATCTCCTGGACCTCGTCTACGCTTCTAAAAAGTGCCATCTCTTCTAAGCTTGATATCCTTGAATATTTTCGAATTCCCACACAATCCTTGTGTTCTTTGGATTTTGAAAACTCAATTCGAAGGATTTCTTGAAAATAAATTATTCCCGCTCTCCTTGCGTTCCTCTGTTCTGGTTCTTTGATGCTTGGTCGCTCCTTGACGCTGTGCACTCCTTGCACCTAGTCTAAGTTTCATTTTTTCTCTCTGAACTCCTCTGATTCAATCCGAGACTTTGTCGACAC
This sequence comes from Picea abies, assembly GCA_900067695.1. Lineage (NCBI taxonomy): Eukaryota > Viridiplantae > Streptophyta > Pinopsida > Pinales > Pinaceae > Picea > Picea abies. Next base: position 25,487 of record CBVK0100097536.1, read on the forward strand.
ACTCCTTGCGTATGAGATGCACACCTTGCATACGAGTTTCAGAAGAGAAATAATTGAAACTTATCCAGTTTCTTCACGAACTCATACAATCAACTCTTAAACAATCATACATGAATGAAATATGCTAAAGAACACACACACATAATATAGCATTCATTCAACCATGCATCAAAATGAACATATTCCAAAGATTTGGGACAATTTTGTCTTGTTCTATTCATTCATGAAACAAATTACACAGTATTGTAGTTCTCCACTGCATATTTCTTCTACTCTATTCTGCTCTACTAATCTCTATCTTCCTATCTCTATATCTATTACAATACAACAACAAACTATCTAAGGACTGGATCAATGAGCTCTCACCGTCCTGTCTGCAACCTATCCTATCAAGTCTTAGTGGTTACCTACTTTGTCCTATTACAATAACTATAAGTTATTACCCGATAAGGGCTCCCACTCCCTATCTGCAACTCCTTACAGTCATATAAGACTTTTACAAACAATAAATATTTAAAAACTTTGTCTCCAAAATATCTCAACAACTCGATTTACTTCTAACTTAAATATTGATTTGAACTTATGTTGTGTTGAGATGTCATATATTTGCCTCCATGCTTGCATCTTTGACTTTGAAGGCGATGCTCCTGCATCAAGAAGTATGAGTGTTGGTATAAGTGAAACTATAACGTTTAATTCTAATTCTAGTGGTGCAATGCATCTAGTTAGTCAACCAAGTTCACAAGGTTTTATTCATGTAAATGAACAAACTAGTGGTATGGTTGGAGGGATAGATAGTGTGGCATTGTTCCTTGTTGAGTTCTTGTGGAAGGATGACCATGATGCAAAACAACACTAGTTCCTGTGTGAGTCAATTTGGAGAGAAAATAGGACCATTTCTCTATATGATAAGTTGGTAGAGTTTTAGACCATGTTGTGGGGGAGGGATAATACAATGGTACATGAAATTTGTAGAGACTACTCCCCAGGATATTTCTAAAACCTTGGATAAGGTAAAGGTAGGTTTTATAAACAACTTCTAGAATCCTAACTCAGAGAAATAGAGTTCCATGGAACTGAAGGATACCAAATAGATCATTGGTGAGAGTGATAGGAATATGATCAATGATTATGTGACTTTATTGGTAGACCAACTCATATTATTTATGAAACACATCATAAATAATGGTTCATTAAGATCTCTTACCCTTAACCAAAGTATCGATTATGCATCAAAAGTTGGCCATGCTACCAGAAGAAATGGCCCAAGCTATGAATATTGAGTCCATGAATGGGTATCCTAAGACTATTTGAATAGGTGTTGCAAATATTCCCTCACTTATCACAACTTATGAATTGGCATAGCTCCATTCCTAGTTATCAACATTCACAAAAACAATCTAGGAGATGAAAAAAACCAAGTTGGGGAGAGAGCAAGTTTGGTGCATAGTATGCAATATAGAGGGATTTAATGCTAATGATTACCCCTCACTAAGGACCAAGGTTATGGCTCCTAACCAACCTTGTCACCCATTAGGTTCTGGGTAATTTGGAAAATGAATATTCCAAAATCTGCATAGTCTATTGACACCCTGTATATATTTTCTAATATGATGCAAAATTACACCTCTACTCCAAGGAAGTACTATGTGACTTCTATCAGAAAAATACTCACAATATAGAGAATTTTCATGTCTTACAAGAATTTGTGGAGTGGTTTGACAGAAGTTCCTTTTGGGTGTAAGAGACAAGTAACATCCCTACCGAAAGGAGGGAATCAAGTAGGATATTGTGGAGGATATAGAGGAGGATACAGAGGAATCTCCCAAGTAGGAAGGGATGGAGCATAGATAGGATCTATAAGGTGTTATAATTATGATGAGATAATCCATATATCTAGAGATTGTCCAGAACCAAGGAGAATACAATGTAGCCACTTCAAGACCATAGGTCATCCAACTCAATACCATGGTGGTCAAAGGGATAGGTCAACTTGCAAGATGCATAACTTCCTCATACAAACTTCGATTGAGGTGATATTTGCATCGTTGGAAATATCTTGATATGTAGAATAGTTCCAAGAGATTGATAATTATGTTCACAAAGTATTAACCCCAAAATATTTCGTTTCATGTATCAAACGTTCTTCAAAATTTTATGGACCCTGAATAACCAAAACGTGTCTTTCCCCCAAAGTGGGCCCTATAAGACAATAGCTCTAATTTATTCCACCTAGGAAGTACCAAAATAAATGAAAAATTATATAATTATCCATTTTATATCAGGATTCATTTGTGCAAATATAAAATTCCTTCTCCATATATGGGACCCTAAGGATTGGAGCACTAGTCAACTATCACTTCAATTTTGTAAAATTTGACTAACACTCATCTATCCAATAAAGAAGTATTCCTTTCCTATGCAAGGATGTGATTGGATCAGATATATAGGAAAACCTTCCACGAATATTCTACAATATCCTACCAACCCCATAAATCTCTATACTAACTAGGCATTCCTATGAGTTGTCCAACCCATGATACCCTTAATCTTACGAAGATCAACTACTATTCCTTCCTTGTTGATCACATGCATTGAGAGAATTCATGAATTTGATGAACAAGGCATTTTGGAAGTACTTATATTGTTTTGTGCAAGAAGTTTTAGATGAAATCCTCATTTACTCACGTAATGAGGGAGAACATGGTGAGCATGTTAAGCTCTGATACCATATATCCTGCCCGTCCTACTACCCGAGGAAACGCACCACTAATTGATTAACTAATTCTGAAATAAATAATAATAATAATAATAATTTTCTTATAATGGTTTATTGTTTCTTAATTTTATTAATGAATATATGTAAATAAAAGTGTTAAAAATCAATTAATGGAAACCACATACATGTAACCATCTTTCGTATATTTCAATTTGGTGTAGCTCGAGTGGTTGTGAGGAAAATAAATTACACTCCCCACCCAAGTTTAAATCCTACTTTGTGACGTGTTGTTCTTAGTGAGTTGATTTTTAATGACATATATATGATCTATTCATAATTTTTTGACTTAGGATTGTTCCCTAAATAATCTAGGGTTTACCCTAGGTAAAATCCTCAGAATGAGGGGAAGTTCCTGGAAGGCTTCCCCCGAGATATGTTACCTCAGAAAATTAAGAAGAAAACAACAACCACATTTCATATATGTAATAAAATAGTATGTTCAAAAGAATACCTATTTAAAATTAGAGTGTAGATAATAGAATAATACCTCTAGAAATCACTCCAATGATAGCATCTCTCATAACAATGTTCTCTAACAACCAAATTCGTAACCAATTGTGGGGGACATGAATTCTCTCCTTCCAATATAAGTCCCACAACCCTTGAGTTGAAGGCCCACCAAACCCACAATCACTAACAATATAATAGCTTTCTCTCTAATTTAAGACTCTATAATCCATAAGTTTAACAAATCTAGCAAAATCCTCAAGACTTCATCCACCAATCTCCACAATATCCCAATTCTCTCTTTTGAGCTGAGATAGAAATGCATAATCCCAAAAATACTCTTTCTCATCTATATTTATCATACAATCATGCACATCACAATAATAATAACACATGCATGCAATCTTCTAAAAATATCCAGGTGACCAATTATATGCACATGCATCTAACTTTCTCTACAAATATTCTTGCACATCTCTAATTAAATATTTATTTACTTAAATATATAATTACTAGGTGCACATACTCATAAAAATATTTATTTATTACTAGCTAACAAAATACTTTGATGCATACAATTAATTCATCACACCAATCAAATTTTATAGAGGAAGTAAGTTGATATTGTAGCAATTGGGCCCCCTTTCTCACAACAAATTTGATAAGAATCTGATAAAAATTCTAGGCATCAATAAAGTTCTAACACAATCCAATATTTGTACATGGTGGAACAATTCCCTTAGGGGTTTTTCCCAACTCAAAATTGACCTAAATAATTAAAAATTTGATCAGAGTTCAGAATTGATGAGAAATCTAACTTTATATATTGTAGGATTCTAGGTACTGGGTGGAAGTTTGCTACAATATAAGAGGATTCCTTTTATATAATAGTATTGTGTGAAAAAACATGATATGAATGTGTGGCCACCATTTGAAAACCCTTCATGTGCACTAATATTAAACAATAAACCAATATCCCTATCACTACATGCTTTTCATAATGCAATATGGAGAAACATACCCCTGAGATACTACATGCTCTTTTATTGCATGAATACATATGCACATAAATTTAAATACAATTAGGAAGCCATGCAATTAATACACATAATCCACCACCACTTATGTCATACTCTACCATTCTCAAGCACTAGCAATCTACCCCTAGTGTTTGAATGACCTCCCTCACCATGGCACAAGTCCCTCTATTGAGACTAGTATTTATATGTCAGTGTCATGGTATAAATTCATCACATGTGTAACTATAGCAGGGATTGAAAGTCATATCACAATCTCGAGGCTCTACACTGACATTTTTCATCTTGGAAGTCTTTATGGCCCTAGGCATATGAAGAGCTCTATGGCTTTGATCATCTCACAAGGATTTTATGTCCCAATGTATTATATAAGTATAGAGTAGTCAATATAGGCCTATTGATTATTTCATATCATATCCCCAACCCATATCATGGTACATTTACTAAGATCCTTCATGGTATGGGATCCCATGAGATCTATCATTAAATTGCCCCTCCAGGGCCATAGAGTGACTATTTTGTTAATCTCTAATTATATTATAATAACAAGACAATAAAATGTATTAAATCATAAAGCACATGTTTTTAATCATTGTCGACCTATGACTATCATATGGCTAGCATAAATCACATGCATCTGATGTAACTAGCATCAATGACATATATCCAATCATATATTATATATCTCAACAACATCATTCATCATAATTTCATTCTAACATACTATGCCACCATCTCACAATGAACCTTCTAGTCATAAAATAACAATTGATATTCATAAATGTCCTCATCTATACATAAGTCATAAATAACAAAGATTCCATGTAATGTCTTGGTTTTGACACTCTTGAATAATTTGTATTTAATCATGTTTAAATGTTTTTTCTACATGGATATTTTATTACCATGATTTACTTCACACTATGAGGTAGACATCTAATGGTGATTTGAATACTTTCAATACTTGTAAATATTGTTATTTTGTAGTTAATAAAAGAACCAGAACTAACTAAGCATGAGCACCTAAAGGGGTTATGATATCACCAGAGGGGAAAAGTGAAGTGGTCTCAAGGAATTCTACATACCTAGAATCATTGTCATATTTCTACTTGTCCTGTAATTAACCTTCACCCTATCAAGTCTAGTCTATAGTCTAAATTGGAGAGAAGAGGTTTGGATGAAACGAACTCCTAGATCTGATCCATACCCTCCTACATTATTATTAATTTGTCCCCCATAAAAACAATTTGGCTTAGAAATCTTTCTAACGATCTTTCACTCATTTAAAAAGAAGAGAAATTCGAATGGGAAAAGGTGTTGATATTATGGTAGCTTTGAGAGGTATGAACCTCTATTGTGACCTTTGAAAAGATTAGAATGTTTTGGAAGAAAGAAAAGAAATGAAAGTAACCCTAGATGAGATTTTGGCTGAAGAGAGATAATTAATATGAATTAATTAGTACCCAGAATGAGAAGTCTGCCAGGAATACTATAAATACAGGGCACCAGTATCTCATTTGACACACTTCTCGGTGTTAGTAAAACAGGATTGCGGAGCAATAAAATAAAACAAATGCGGAAAAAAAACACAGAACATACACAATACAAGAGAGACACATATTTAAGTGGTTCACCCAGTGTGGGCTACGTCCACCAAAGAAATTGCCAAGTCCTTTCTTTATTATTATCCAGCAAATGAAGGGATACAACCTACAGCAAAACCCGTTGTAACTTCCTCTTCTTTCTTTCACAGTCTCCTCTCTTAGAATACAATACTCGCCAACATACATAGCCGCAATACATTTCCCTCATAAAAGAAGGTTGCCTTCTAGGGCAAAAAACCCTAACATAATATCTATCGTTAGATCTGCGACCTTATAATAAATGGTCCAGATTTACAATGAAATTACAATATACTTTTACAAGGCGATTTTTGCATCGGGGGCTTCACCCCTGAACCCCCACTGGGGGCCCACTTGCCCCCAGCCGGGGGGATATTCTCCCCGGACCCCGCAGAGGGGGTACCCCCCCTCTGCACTCCCCTACGTGGAAGAGTGTACATACTTCTGCGGTGTAAATACTTCATGGGGTATAAACACGGCTAAAAGTAAAAGACCTCTAAATCAGGAAGATAATAAGGCTCCACAACCAACAATCTCCCACTTGGAGACTGATCTCAACAACTCCACTGTTGTTGTATATTCTGGACTCTAAACCTTTTTGGACCTGGAAAATTTCTCATCTTCATCTTCATTCTTGAAGACCAATAGAAACTGAGCAGGAACTCAGTTTCTCCCTGGTTACTCCCTTTGTTAACATGTCTGCAGGATTCTAACTAGTGTGTATCTTTTATAGCTTCAATTGTCCATCTTCCAAGGCAGATCGTATGAAGTGGTACCTCA
>CBVK0100097537.1:0-32151 GCA_900067695.1 Picea abies
CAAACAAGACAAAAACATACATGCATGCTACTGATCTACTAGGGGGTTAGAGATAAAACATAAATCAGATAACATAGATGAGATTCATGTATTTCGGGACGGGAAAAGTATCTTTTTCATTAACCTCAATACAAATCAACTTACAATGATTTTTGAGATCGGCCACCATTCCTCGATCCTGATCCTGGGCTCCTCCTCTTCTTTCTGTCCTCCAACTGTTGCTGCATGAGTTTCTCCTAAAGCTTGAGGCAAGGCTAAAGGGTTGGGGACAAAATTGACTTGGCAATTTGGTAGAGTTTCTTTGCTATGATTTTCCTCCTTTGAATAGTACCCCTACCCCTCCTTTTATAGGCTAGAAGGAGCTAGGGTTTTTGGCGAACTCTCGGCCATGAATGGCTCGGAGTTCCAGTTAACTGACAAAAAGCCTCGTGTCCCGACGGAAACTTTCCTGATTTTTTGCTTTGTTAGGTACCCGCGGGCTGTAGTGGGTTAGCCCGCGGATACCCGCGTGTAGTAGAAGGTCAGCAGGCAGTTGCCTGCGCCCAGTGAAAGGTTAGGGCACGTGCTCCTTGATTTGAGTGGTTTTTTGAGGATTTTTTCAGCATGGCTTTGGCTAGGAAGAGGCATGAGTTGGCTTGATGCCAGGTAAACCTATGTGGTGCATTTTAGGGTTATAACAGGTACCTCTTCTGGAAACACATCTCTGTATTCTCTTAGGATAGGGTGATCATCAGGGCTGGGTTTAGCACCTTCGATTGTTTTTAGCACCTGTATTACATATAGGGGACATCCCTTTCGGCAATACTTTCTCATTTGCAGGGCTGATATTTGCCTCACTGAGACCAGTTTTTAGATCCCTTGGAGGGTTATCCTCTTTCCTTCTTTTCTCACACATTCCAAGGTTTTATGGTAACAATCCAATTTGGCTTTATGGGCGGCCAGCCAGTCCATACCAATCAACAGGTCGTATGACCCCAGGGGTAATACATTAAGGGTTGCTTGGGTGGGGAATTTACCCAACATTAACAGGCAGGCTGGTATGGCCTCTACCACCTTTCTTTTGGTGCCCGTGGCTAACTGTACTAACCATGGCTTAGTTTATTTTTGTGGCTATAGCTTACACTTATCAACATCTCTAGGGGATATATAACTCAAATTTGAACTAGGGTCAATCAAAACAAACACCAGATGGTTGAAAATCATACCTTCTATTTCCACCACTGAAGCTTGGTGGTCAGCTTGGTTATTATCCAAGGCTGCATAGATCTGAAGCACACTCCTTGCCACATCATTGACCGTGGTAGCTTCCTACATGTTATAAATTTTCCGACTGTTCTGTTGTCAGTGTGGACAGTCTCTCAGGAGATGCTCTTCTCCACAACCCCAACATTTCAGAGGTTCTTTCTTTGGGTTATTAGTCTTTACTGGTATAGGTCCATAAGTTCTATTTTCTTCCACCAAGGGAAAGTTCTGCTGGAGTACACTTCGGGTGGGAAATTTCATTCTGTGGTTCTTATTGTAGTTTTTAAATCCCGAGGATCTGATCCCCTTTTTTTGAAATCTCGAACCACTCTTCTGTTTTCAGTCTCCACGAGACTCTGCCCAATGTCCATATTGTTCATGACAATATGTTTCCTTTCTTATAGTGTCTTCTAGGGTCCTTGGCTCGTCAAATTCAATTCGGTTCCGGTATTCCTTGGGTAGCCCACTGATGAAGCGTTGTGCCTTCGCCTTCTCTGCTTTGATGTAGGGTACATATCTCAGTAAGTCAAGGAATTTGTTGACATACTCCTCCATAGTAAGTTGTCCCAGTTTGAGTTCGTAAAACTCTTTAGCCTTCTCGTCGAAATACCTTTCCAACAAATACTTCTTCCGGAAGTACTTCTCAAATTGTTTCCAAGACAGGTCCTCCTCGCAGACCCCTTTCATATTCTTAAGGTCTTCCCACTAGATGGAAGCCTTTCTATTCAGATTGAAAGTGGCCACTCGGGCCTTCAAGTTCTCTGAGAAATCATGGACTTTGAAATATTTCTTCAGTCCAAGTAGCCAAGCCTCAGCTTCCTCTCCCTTCTTTATCTCGCCATCGAAGGAGGGTGGTTTGGCCTTTTTGAATTCCTCAAATTTATGACTCTTGGAAGTATTTTACTTCTTCTGTTTCTTTTGAGAATAGGAACTAGTCCTGCTGCTAGAAGAACCTTCTGAATCACCGGCTTCCTTCTCAGTGGAATCGTCTGGCACTGGTCCTTTACCTCTGGGGTGGACCTTTATGGATGTGCTTTTCTCAGTGTGGCCACTGACACGACCACGATTCTGCATCTCAGGTTCATGCTACAATTTTCGCTGTAGGTCGGATAAGCTCTGCAGTAGAACTGCATTAATTTCAGTTTGCTTTTCTTGTTCTTTCATCATCCTTTCATTATCGGCCTTGCAGCTTTGCAATTCGACCATGAGACTCCTCACAGTCTCAGCTAGGCCTGGAGGGGTTCCTATTGCTCTTCTTTCGTCAGACTCTTCATCTCTATTGTGGGAGCCTTCTCCCACCTCTTGGTGAGTCACCATCCTCTGCGTTTGTAGATTCCCGTGATTGATCATTCGCTTGAGTGAAAAGACAAACGATGGTTGTTAGTCAAGAGTTAAATTCATTTTTATAAATTGCACATAAATTCATCACTTATTTTACTTGCATACACATTCGGGTTCTCGTTTTCCAAGTTTTTAATCCTGGACAAGGGAGTCAAGTTAGGGAGTTACTCCTCATCGGAGTGCTTCGAACGAGGTTTATGTGCGATTCGTGCATGAGCCCAATCAGGCCGAGTGTTGTAACCTGGATATGATACCACTTTGTAACATATCCACTAACTCAATCAAATTTTTCTGGACCTCTGTTGGACTCGAACCCTTAAATAACCATGGAGACCCAACGCCAACTGGCTCTTTCTTTCTTCTTTTACGTTCTCATGCGATCGCAGATCCTGATCATGGTTCAAGTTGAACGTAGTGCCTATTTGGATTCCGTGCCTCAGCGCCATAGTGTTGTCTAAACGTTCGGCTCTACAACCGCAAAACCCTGACAGGGATAACGACCGGCTAATGAGGTTAAATCCCTACCGGTTCAACAATTGGCCAATAAGAAAAAATATCAACAGGAGTAGAGAATCGCCAATGAGAACAAGCCCTGTCGTGCGTTTAGGTGTAATACAGGTGGCAAGAGGGAAACGTGACACGGTGGTCACCATGACAGGGAGGGGCCCCACTTCACATGCCACACTATTATGGACCCACGCCACACTATTCTGGACCCTCCCCCCCACTAAAGGCAGAATGGTAAGGGGGGTCCAGAATCCGCCTGAGCGCCGTTGATCATGATGACTTAATCTCAACCGTTAGAGAGTTGCGCGTCCAATTCTGGACCCCCCACCCTACCGCTAAAGGCAGAACAGTAAGGGGGCTCTGGAATGGAACCTCAGTCGTAGATCTGGATGAGTGGACTCTGGCCGTCCAGATCTGCTCGTCGCTTATCTTAAAGCATATTCATGCCCTGACTTAAGTTGACGTCTCACCTCCACATCTAATGGTTCTTACAGACTCAGAGATCCTCCGAAAGAATCTCTTCCGTCCATTGGGGTTTCGACACTCGTGATGTCCCAACAATTTGGTTCATCGATCCCCGAATCTTGATATGCTCCTCTGATGCCTTATCCCCCCGGGCTAAGTATTTAATACACATGACCTCTATCTCGCAAGACCGCAGCCTTGTCCCTCATCGGGGTTTCGCGTTTCCAAAGTGCACCGATAACTTGTCATTGGGATCTCCAATATCCAGATGAGCCAAACTCCGATGGATGGCCTCCTCGTCGGGACTTTCCCCGATGGCCTGGATCTCTACCACACGTCCCCATAAGCAGACAGTCCTGATCCAATATCGTGCTTTCGTGACTTCTGGTACTTCAGAAGTCATGCCTTCCAAACCCCCGATATGTTGATGGGCTCATGATCTCGCCACGTGTCCTCACAAACGGGCGGCTCTGATCTCGTCGAGATTGCGAGACTTGTGATGTCCCAACTCCTTCAACCTTAGGAACTCTGATTTCCCGATGCTGAATATCCCGACTCTCTGTGGATTTCTGACACGCGTCCCAAACGGATGGATCATCCAGATAAACTCTCGGGATTCACAACTTATCACGTCCCAATTCCCTCGACCTCAGGATCTATGATATGCCGATGGCCAATATCCCGACTCTTTCCGGATCTCTGACACCTGTCCTAAAGGGGGACGGTTTAGGTTAACCCTCGGGCTTCACCAAACGCCAACCCAAAGGGCACTTACCTGTTCGATCCGATGGCTGATGGGATTTCTAATGAGATCCAACGGCTCAGATTGTCCCACCTTGTGAAATCCTCCACTACTTCATGGATGTGGAGAGATCCATGGTCCAAGTGTCCTCATGTGTCTTGGGATCTATGATCCCAATTTCCTCGTTGTTCATGAAGACATAGGAAAAAGGGCAAGGGGTGTAACGCTCTCACTACTTCCGTCAATCTGATGGTCGTGAATGACCATGGGTCTTCTAACAAGATCTCATCCGTCAAATCATTACTTACCCCTACGCTACTACTTTGGAATTCTAAGAGGGTCATTCCTCCTCGTACAGGGTTAATAAGACTTGTGCGTTCAAGCCCCTTTTTCTGGGTTCTTGGTGAACCTTTCTAAGGAGGGAAGGTCTCTGCGACGAGATCTACTCCGGGCATCCCTGGAAATGGGTAAAGGAAAGCAACATCCTGAGAATGGGCTAGGAGCCTAACTTAGCTCAACCTAGGCATAAATAAAATTGCTTTGTCCACGTACATCATGCATGGTTTCCTCGGTTATGAGCATATATCTATCCATTCTTATCAAACACTGCACAGACATTCTTACACAAAAATCATTCACAATTTCACAGTTCTATGAGCATATACATATATATATATACCAGTCTATGAATTTCAAGATGCAATATGTAAAACACTTATCAGAAATAACACCAGAAGTGGGTGCGACTACTGAGAGGGGTTCTCGTTTCCACCCAACCGAAGGCTTAGCGACTCCCAACGGATTTACCACCAGCCACCCCCGAGCTGAGACCACGATGCTCTGAGACTGCGTCTCTCTGTCTGCCAGTGACCAGGAGCGAAGGTTGCAATCCTTCCTCTCTGCTATCACTCACTCTGCGTAATGCCAGAGTTCCCCTCGCATATACCCTCTTAATCGCTTCTTCCATATGCCTTATCCTCTCGTGAGGTTACATGTGGCACGATTACCCTCGCGCCAATCAGGCTTGATGGCTCTACGGATGGGTGGTTCACCATCCCATCCCTCATCAAGCCATCCACCTACCAACCTGCGAGGCATTGAATTTCAGGGCCAGTGAGCCGCTTTTGGTTCTCCGGGCCAGTGGAGTCCAAATACGGTATTTAATTCTCGGTGGAAGTTAACGCCACCTTTTCAGGTGCCTTCCACCGCCATCGTGGTCTCTTTTTCTGCACATCCCCTCATCAGCAGTCTTGCAATAAGTTCAAAATGTTATTCACATTCATTGAGCTCTTCCTCAAGGTCCATTTACATCACATATTCACATTTATGATTTTGCCATAGTTCTTGGCCAGTCCAGTTATATTTACAAGTTGGGGGAAACAGGGTGTTACACTCTGCCTCTTTGAGGCTTGAGAGTCTGATTCTAGTTCTGTTGTCTATAACCTTGGAAATTATGATTCTAGTTCTGTTATGTGTGACCTTCATTTCAGTGATGGTTACCTGGAATTCTCCCTCTTCCTTGATGACCTATGCCTATGCCTCTCCCTCTGTTGAAAGATAATTGAGTCTTGAAGGCATTGGTATTGACTCATCTTCAAGATGTAGTCTAGTCTCATGTGTCAACATGGAACCCATTAATTCATCCATTGAAAAATTTCACAGATCCTTGGATTCAAGGATGGCTGTAACAACCATTTCAAATTTCTTTGGTAAAATTATGAGGACTTTCTCAACAATTCGTTGATCAGGGATCCCTTCACCAGTCAATCTGATTTGGTTTACGATTCCCATGAATATAGTCCTAAACTGATCAATTTTTTCAGACTCTGTCATTTTTTAACTCTCAAAATGCGTCCTCAAGGTCTGCATTTTGACTGTTTTGACTCTATCATTGCCTTGGTAAGATGATTTAAGGATGTCCCAGGCCTGTTTTGAAGTAACAACGCTTGTGATTTTTGAGAAAATTGAGTCATCCACGAAATTTTGAATCCATAATTTGGATTTATTCTCTCCGTTCCTTTGTGTTGCCTGAGTAGTTAATTGTTGGTTGGTCATGACAGCAAGGTCTACTGGATCTGGTTCCACGTATCTAAGATCCACTGGATCCCAACATGCTTGTGCTTGCAAGAAGGATCTCATTCTAAGAGACCAAAACTCATAATTCTTTCCAAGAAGAATCGGTCCTTGAGTTGGTCCTAAATTGCTCGAGGTGGCCATCTTTGAAGAAAACAAAATTAAATAACAAAAATTTGTTTAAATATTTGTGTGCTTACTTGTTTCCTGCGTGTAAAGCCATGTATGCAAAGTTATCTTAGTGACTTCATACCGAAAAACACAGGGTAGACCACTTCTTTATCTTCGATCTAGCTGGATCTGACTACTCGAGCGTGAGATCTATGGATTCAGAGCTTTGAGCTCTGTTCTTTAGAAACAATAGAAATTGTAGCCCCTATGATGGAAGAATCGAGATTTCTGAGTTTACTGGAGAGCCTAAAAAAATTAAAGTTCAACTTTTCGTGTGTCCATGGGCTGAAAACCAGGCACTTCATGACCTCAGACCTGCGGTATTCTGCTGTGAGTCACCCCGACTCTTCCGACTCCCGAACTCTTGAACTAGATCTTAGCGAGTGCTAGCTCCTCCCTTAACCTTCATCAATGTGACCTATGGCTATGACCTGGGGCCAATCTTCTGAGTGCTTCCCGACTTCGTGTTTAGCATTCTGAGAAGATTTATCCCTCATTTCTTCTGAAACCCAAACTTGCGCTCGTGTCAGATCGACGGTCCATGACTGCCTGTGATCCAACAGTCCTGATCTCCCCTTCGTGAATCGAGAATTCACGTTTCAGGATATCAAAAGACTGTGCATATCCTTTCTTCTGATACCCGAACTTGCGAGCTCTTCTAGACCAGATCAACGGTCTAAATCTATCCTTCTAGCCAACGACTGAGATTAAATTGCGAACTCAGACTTCGCAAGTTTTCACAACTCTTACCTCAGGCTTTTCTGATTTGAGAATCAACGAAGTGCTATTCCAACATTGTATCCAATGGTTCTCAATGATCCGTAGCCGATGGCTAAGATCTTCTTCAAAATTTTTGCATTTGGGAGTTTCAGAAACACTGCACTGTGTTCTCTCCGAAACACAAACTAGCGAATTACTGATCGTCTGGTGCGTGTCTCCTTCTTGGATCGACGGTTAGGAATTGTTTCAAACTTCGGAACTTCAGAAGTCTTGTCTCCTTTACAAACATTTCACGAAATATCTGAATACACGAAGTTTTGAAAAAAATTTGGCAGTTAAAGCCTATGCACCTTTTCTTGATTTGATGATTATTGTTTCTCTCACCTTGATCTGACGGTTGAAACATGTTCTCCTTTTCTATGCGCTCCTCGTCCTTTCTGAGCTTGAGTAATGGATTAGATCTCTTCGCAGGGCCAATATTACGGCTACTAAGATTATCTTAAGAAGGAATTTCGTGAACCTTTCATGAATTCTTTAAAATCTCACAGATCTTTAATTTTTTTTCTTTGGATTCTTCTTTCGCAAGTCTGCCTCCACACGCTGTGATGTTTCCAACGATATTTTGAGTAGACTGTTGTCTCCACTCTCCTTTAGTGGACTATAGTGTGTTCTCCAATATTCTTTAAACGCCGTTTCCTTCTGCAGCTGCTCTACTTCTTTTCTTTTGCTGTCAGCAACGATCTTTTGAGCGAACTTTGGATTGCAAACTATTCTCCAAGATTTGTGAAGAATCTTGCATCCATGTGTTCTCATAGATAGTGTAAGATCTGCGCTTCTTAGGATCAGGTTGCTCTCCAGACTATGTGAAGACGCTTACGTCTGAAGCTCTGATACCATGACAAAATGAGAAGAGCACAATAGTATTGAGTATTGAGAATAGAAAATTTCAGAAAAGGACAAAAGGCTAAGCTAAATAGGCTCAAGAAAATCAAGAACGATTGTACATATTGTAGTGCACATTTAGAATGTTGAGGTTACATATATATTTAACACTCCCTCTTAAACTCAACAGTTACAAACATCAGCACTGATAATGCCCAAGTGTTGTCTCTGAAAATAAAAAATGAATTTTCCTAGTGGCTTTGTAAAAATATCTATGAGCTGATCTTGAGAGCCATATAATTGAAGTGCCATGTCACCATTATTGACTAGCTTTCATATGAAATGAAAATGAGTGTCAATATTCTTGCTTTTCTTGTGAAACACATGATTTTTGGATAGAGCAATTGCTGAGGTGTTGTCATAGAAGATAGGAGTTGGATCATGTTCTGTATGTGACATATCATTCAATATTCTTCTCAGCAACATAGCTTGACAGGAAGCTGAGGTAGCAGTGACATACTCTGCCTCTGCAGAATATATTGATACAATGGGCTGCTTCTTTGATGCCCATGAAATCAGGTTTGTGCCCAAGTGAAAATCATGTCCTGAGGTGCTTTTCCTGTCATCTAGGCTTCCTGCAAAATCATTGTCTGTGTAACCAGAGAGATGATTATCATCAGACTGAGTGTACCATAAGCCAAAATTGAGAGTGCTTGCAATATATCTTAGAATCCTTTTAGCCATATTCCAGTGAGAATCTTTGGGGGATTCAATAAACCTGGAAACAAGGCTAGTTGCATACATAGTATCACGCCTAGTTGCTGTAAGATACAAACAACTTCCTACTAAACTTTTGTATAGGGTAGAATCCATTGTAGGGCCTTCATCTTTCTTGCTTAATTTTGTGCTTAGGGGTATAGGAGTTTCTAATGGATTGCAGTCTTCCATGCGAAATCTTTTGATGATGTCTGTTGCATACTTTTGCTGACAGACAAAAATGCCTTTTGTTGATTGATCAACCTCAATCCCCCAAAAATATTTCATTATGCCAAGATCTATCATCTCAAACTTAGATTGCATGGCATGTTTAAAACTGGTTAACTCAATATTTCCAGTATATTTCATGTCATCAACATATAAACATATAATCAAAATTTTACTGTGCTGATCTATTTTGGTGTACAAAGTTGGCTCATTTTGGCTTCTGCTGAGACCGCTTTTGACCAGGTAAGTGTCAATTCTACTGTACCAAGCTCTTGGATCTTGCTTTAAGCCATACAAGGATTTCTTCAACCGATATAATTTGACTGGCTTCTCTTTGACTTCAAATCCAGGTGGCTGATCCACATAAACCTCTTCTTCTAAGACACCATTCAAGAAAGATGAATTGACATCCATATGGTATACTTTCCATTTTTGTTGAGATGATATGGCTAAGAGAGTCCTTACAATGTCCAACCTTGCTACTGGAGAAAAAGTTTCACCATAGTTAGTACTTGGTTGTTGTGAGAATCCTTTTGCAACAAGTCTGTCCTTGTGCTTTTCAATCTTCCCCTTTTCATTAAGTTTAGTTTTGTAAACCCACTTGACACCAATACTTGTCTTGTGTCTCAACAGATCAAAGATCCCATGTCTTGTTCTTCTCAATGGAGTCAATCTCTTAGTTCATGGCTTGAACCCAATGTGGCTCCTTAGCTTCCTCTTTAAAAGATGTGGGTTGACATGACATTAATGCAAAAATATTGTGCTGATCAATGTCATCCAACTGCTGATGGATTTCTCTCAAACTTCGAGTTCTCTGCTTTGGAAGTTTAGAGGATGAATTTTTGCTTGAAGTAGAGTTATCCTGAGAACTTTCGAGTTGTTTTTGTACCTTGTAACATCCCCGGCCCTCCAAAGACTGGGCAATGATACCAACACAACCTTCTCCTAGGATTTAAAGCTCTGATACCAGATTGTAACATCCCTAACCACCAATCCACTTGCTAGGCATATGCTACCAGGCAAAAACATTCTCATACTTATATATATAACATGCATATTAAATCTGATTAATAGATTTAATCAAACAATACAGAGTAAGCACATGATTACTGCTAATATACATCATCAAGGACATTAACAATAACTCATATGCACAACAAAATACATGATAACATATAAGCAAAACACAATATTAAGCACCAAATGATACTTATCTTTGAAACTCTAGTAATCCACCAACTGCGTGCAGACCTTCCATGAACCTCCCAGGCTTAGACCGCGCTACTCAACACTCTCAGCAGTAGGTCACCCCCCAGCTAGGACTAAGATCCACTAGGTAGGGAACCCTAGGCTAGGTAAGGTGAAAGGGAAGATACACAGTTACTGAGGAAGGATTTTCTTCCAGGAGCCACTTATGCCCACTGTTCATAGACTCTCGTTCCCCACATGCATGTCCCACCCTAGGAGTATACACCTTCTATATCACCAAAACAATCCTTTGGCTGCTAAACTCCCTTGCCTTGGGCTTCAACAACAGACTGGACTGAAAGTCTCAAATTTGTGTAGGAGCTACAGGACCCCTTCCAGGAGTCCTTACTTCCTCAGCACACTCTCTCACCCGGAGAGAGTTTCTCACAGGTTTGATGACCTGCTATTTTCAACCACAACCACCTCCCTTACCTGGAGAGAGTGTTACACATAGGTCAGGCAACCTGTTTCCTTCAACTCAGGTTCCAACGCAGTTGAGCAACTATGAGGCTCAACATGAACATACACTAACCAAAAATCCACACACAGTCAAGCACTGCGCGACCACAACAGTCCATGAGAAACATAGACATGACTTTCCCAAACTGGTGATAGATAGATGCTACATCATAACAAGGCTCAACAATTACAGGACATTTGAGTTTTCCAACCAACAATACATGATAGATTCATGGTTCAGGTTTCGGGGCTGCGTGAGGGTGTACAGAGATCCTACATAGAGACTTAACGGTTCAGGTAAGGATTCACTAGGAAAAACACCCAAAAATAGAGGTTGATCATGGACACCCATGAGTTCATATGAAGGATGGAGAATGGGAGGTCAAACCCCCAACATGACTCCCTTCTCTAGTTTTAACTTTATGCACTCAGGTCGACACCTATCTCCTTGGGGCTGCATGCTCCCCATTTTTCACACGTTCCCCCTTCCAGGAACTTAGGATAAAACATAAACATTTACACAACTTTTGAATAATAATAAAATATTATTCTTAAGGACTTAAGCTCCTAATCTTGGCCTTTCTCCCAACCTTTCATCCCCCTCTCCCTTACCCAAGATTGGTGTAATATTAGTCCCCCATCACTCATTCATCATGTTCTTTCCACACGCAGAGATGTTTTTATATTAATAATGTGCATCATTACATGTACAAAAATCAGGCTCTTGGCGTTCAACACTTAGGCTCTCTGGCCTAATAAACACATAATCCCACCATCTTATATAAAATTGGCTCACTAGCCTATATAACATAATTATAATTCATAATGCAATTGGGGCACATCCTTGGGGTATTACAATCCCCTCCCCTTATTTTTGCACCGTCCTCAGTGCAACTTTCACACAACATCAACAAGATTTCTAAAATCTTCAAAAAGATGTTGGGTATTCTACCCGCATAACATCTTCATGCTCCCATGTCGCATCCTCATGACTGTACTAGGTCCACTGGACCTTTACAAGCCCTATGGCTCGATTCTAGATCTGTTTTCTTTTCCGGTGCAATATGCGCACATGATGCACTTGCAGGACACCTTCTTTTTCCACCTAGATCACATTCCAATCAATCACATGATTAGGATCAGGAATATATTTCTTACGTAATGAAACATGAAACACATTATGTATAGTCATGGATGCAGGTAATGCAAGCATATATGCAACTAGCCCAATCCTTTCTAGGATTTTAAATGGCCCACAAAATCTGGCTGCCAACTTGGTACAGTTTCCCAGCCTCAGGGAACTTCTATTGGATTTTACTTTCAAAAAAACATGATCTCCCACTTTAAACTCTCAATGGGTTCTGTTTTTATCATCATAACTTTTCTTCCCATCTTGGGCAGCTTTTAAATTATGCTTAATTTTTAACATCCGTTCTTCCATTTCCTTGAGCAACTCTGGTCCAACTACTGCTCTGTTGGCTAGATTATCCCAGCTTACTGGAGTATTGCACTTTCTGCCATAAAGTGCTTCAAATGGGCTCATCTTCAATGATGCTTGATACCCATTGTTGTAGGTGAATTCTACCAAGTGAATATAGTCTTCCCATTTTGATGGTTTGTCTATCACATACATCCTTAGCATGTCTTCTATTACTTTGTTCACCCTCTCCATATTTCCATCAAACTCAGGATGATAGGTTGTACTGAAGTTTAGATTCATTCTGAACCCTTTGCATAACCCTTTCCAGAAATTCAAGGTGAATTTTGGGTCTCTGTCGGACACAATTGTCTTGGAAATCCCGTGCAATCATGCCACTTCCTTCATAAAGATGTCGACAACATCCGCTGCCTTGTGAGTGGTCTTTAATAGAATGAAATGGGCAGATTTTGTAAGCTTTTCCACCACCACCATGATTGAAATATGCTTCTTTCCTGTTCTGGGCAATCCTGTGATGAAATCCATTGTCACCACTTCCCACTTCCACTCAGGAATGGGTAAAGGTTGCAACAACCCTGTTGGGTGCCTGTGCTTAGATTTAACCTTCTGGCACTCCATACATCTGACGATGCATTCAAAAATATCTTTCTTCATAACTGGACAAAAGTAATGGCTCTTGACTGCTGCCATAGTCTTCTGATATCTAGGGTGCCCAACATAAGGCACGTTATGCATTTCATGCAAAATCGCAAGTTTCAAATCCTGGACATTACGTACATAAATTATGTTCTTGTACATAAGTATTCCATCAGCCTCTAATTTATAATTTTCCTCTTTCTGTGGCATTTCACCTTGTTGTATCTTTGTTTCCAACTCCATGTACTGCAATTCGATTCTTGCATCTTCCAAAACTCTGCTCTTTATATCAGTTTGATACATGATAATGGCTGTAGAATGTAATTTGTGTACTCTTCTGCTGAGTGCATCAACCACTTTATTCTCCTTCCCTTTGATATGCTTGATATAAAAAATGTATTCACAGAGAAATTCCAACCACCTACTCTACCTAATGTTCAAGTTTGGCTGATCAAACAAATACTTCAGAACAGTATGGTTTGTTCTCAATTCAAACCTCCTTCCCATGAGGTAATGCCTCCATTTCTTTAGAGCGTGTTCTATGGAATCCAACTCCAAATCATGAGTTGCATAGTTCCTTTCGTGCTCTTTCAACTTTATGGATTCATAACAAATTACAAATCCATTATAACTGAGGACTCCTTCCAATCCTTCTTTGCATGCATCAGTGCACACCTCGAAATCCTCGTTTGGATCTACAATCCTCAAGATTGGAGCACTGGTTAATAATTGCTTCAATTGCTGAAATCTTTTCTCACAATCATCTGTCCACCAAAACTTCTTCTCCTTCCTTTGCAAGGAGGTGATAGGGTGAGCTATCCTCAAGAACCGTACAATAAACCTTCTATAATAACCAACTAGAACCATAAAGGATCTAACTTCTGTCACATTCTTTGGTGCTGACCATTCTCTGATGGCCTCAATCTTCTCAGGATCTACAACTATCCCATCCTTCAAAATAATATGTCCCAAGTAATGGATCCACTCATGATAAAACAAGCACTTGCTCAACTTGGCATACAGTTGGTGCTCTCATAGCACCTACAATACCATCCTCAGATGCTGCTCATGCTCTTCCTTCGAATTGGAATACACTAGTATGTCATCCAAAAAGACTATGACAAACTTGTCCAAATTGTCCCTGAATACACTGTTAGCACTAGATGTCACCTCTGGATTGCGACAGAGGTAAGCCTTATACCCATCAGATTTTATGTCACTGATTGGTTATAAAAGGGTCAAATGGGTGTAGTCTCATGAAAATATCATCTTAACTCATAAAACTGGATTGATATGCACTAGCAGGTGAGGTCTTGATTTAACTTTAGATAGTAAGTTGTAGTAAGGGTGAGTAGGAGGAAGACTTCAGTGTGAAAATGCAGAGGTCTGCCAAGGACATCAAGTTTTTCAACAGCCCAAGGAGGAATAATTTAAACACATGAACTTATTGAATTTAAATCTCACAGAAATTGAAAGGAACTATAACAACACTATAATCAAACTTTCATCATAATGCAGTCACAATAATTCAAGTGAATCGTTCAACCATGAACTCTTTCAACATCAGAGGGAAACAAGAGGGAGTAAGAAAGTTGTTTGTCATTAAACAAGATGTCTCAAATGCATATACATAACCAGAGAACCAAAATGTGCATTAAAAATTTACAATCTAGGAGCTTTTCTCTACCATCCCTCTACAAAATATTAAAAATGAGTATATATACTCGGAGCAACTCGCCCCCTACAGAAACATGCTTTGGTTGCAACATTCAAGGCTTGACATCCACATCTTCTTCTATCAAACCACACCTATATTCATCTATTAGACGTGATCTCAGATCGATATGGATCTGGCAGGGAAATTCATTCATAGGGGTACTGTAGGCTGACCACTCCAGAGCCTCCATGTCTTCCATTTATGGGGTGAAATGAGGTTTCAACTACCTCCCCCTTATTTCCATTAAATACATGCATCGAGATCAAGAAGGATGCTAACACTCGAGAATGTTCCAATCAAGCTCGTAATCTCTTCCAGTTAAAATTGGCGCCTCGAGACTATGAGGATTTTTTCTTTGTGACCACTCAAGTGCTTCGATCCTCTGCAGAGTACCCTTTCATCGCCCCACATGACCAGAGGTCGTGACCTTGCGCTTAACCACCTGAAATTTTGGGACTTCACATATTGGGAGCTCTCACTCCATTCCTTTTTCAAAATTCCAAGTCGTGAAGTCGCGAATACTCGGATCCTGCACCAGGTCCTCTGGAAAGAATGGTCATGATCATTTCATGATCTTCATGTTTCGCGAGTCCCAAAACTCGTCCCGTTGATTGCCCTTTTTCGCGAGTCAACAAAATGCTGATCCAATGGTCTGGATCTCTTGTTTGATCGACAACCACGATCACGTCAACATTTTGGGTCTCAAGACTTCGGGCTATGGATGCACCTTTAGGGTGAGAAACCCGAACTCCCGAACTCCCGATTCTCGAACCTTCGAAATTCACCAATGCTAGATCAACAACCCCTCGCTTTTCATGTTTGAACGGCCCAAATGTACCTTTTCTCAAATGACTTCATGATTCTGATGAATAACTTACAACATTTTGAACCCCCCCGATTCCCGCGCTTGCTTGATTTTCATCTTCATCAAACCACCTCAAGTGCTGCGCTCGGTGGTCATGATTGTAGCCTATGAACGATCACTTGGGTGACTAACTGGAGGCTCAGGGAAAACAAGAGGATCAGTGCCAAGGTAAAAGGGAGAAATGCATCGGCCCTAGGGAAAATAGAAAGGCTTATGGTCAATGGCTATCAGGCGGCCTTACAAGGAAAACATGTCGATCAACTGGATGAAGACAAATGAAAGGAAAACTACAATTCAAGAGAAAAAATCACAATCAGGTCTGCACAGGGAGAAAAACAAACAAAATTACAGGCCTAGGCATGAAACATGACTCTAAAGACCTTAAAAAGTTTATGTGCTAACATTAGGCTCCATGGGGGATAGAGTCCTCCCTATGAGGCTCCAAGAACTCCTTTCGCGGCTTCAGTGCCTTTTTGTTGGGTTGTAGAGTTTTCTATTAAAACAAAACAAAATAAACAAAAATAAATGGTATTTACAATGGTGGAACACCGAGTATGGCTTTAAACAATTTTTTTTTTTCAGGAAGTGGCCATTCACAGGAACACAAAAAACTTTGTCACCCCCTAGATTCTACAACCTGTAAGTGTTATTGGTAAATGTCTCAGAAATTTTAAAGGGTTTGATCCAAAGGGCCTCAAATTTTCCATGCTTCCCTTGTCCTATCTAAGTGCATCCCATTTGAGCACTAGCTCTCCCAGCTGAAAATCTTCTTTTCTATTCTCCCTGTCAAAGGCCTGCTTGAATTTTTGCTGATGGTCATGTGCTTTGTCCATCACTTGTTCTCTAGTTTGCTGCACTTCTACCAGTTGATGAATTCTTCTGATCACGTTGGTAGGCTCTTCCTGGTGATCTTGGAAAAACTTTGCCATAGGCAAGATGAGTTGAGAAGGGAAAACTGTTTCAATCCCATATACACACTGGAAAGGGGAGATGCCCAGGGACTGCTTTGTCGTCACTCTATCAGCCCATAGAGAAAATTTAAGCTTTGAATCCCATGCTTTCTTATTATCCTCTAACAATCTTTTGATGATCTTTACCAGGATCGTGTTAGAGGATTCTGCTAATCCATTGCCTTGTGGATAGTAGGGGGTAGAGTGAATTAGTGCAATTCTGAATTGCTCACAAAACCTGATCAATGGTTCAACTTTCAAGGATGCAACATTGTTAGTGGTGATTCTGGTCGGGCAACCAAACCTTACTATAATATCCTCTAGAAAACTGATGATCACTTTATGAGAAGCGTTCCTTGTGGGGATGGCTTCTATCCACTTGGTGAAATAATCTGTTGTGGTGAGGATCCATCTATGTTTACCGCTTGAAGGAGGATGAATCTCCCCAATAAAATCTAGGCCCCACTGCTGAAAAGGCTCTAAGGCTACCACAGGTTTCAATGGAAAAGACTTGAGCTACTTCTTTCCAAAGAATTTCCGACATTTAATACAAGCCCTGACTTTCACACAGACATCAGTGAATAGAGTAGGCCAGTAGTATCCAGCCCTGAGAATTTTGTAGGCTGTGGTCTTCCAAAAATGATGTCCCCCACACAAGATATTATGAAACTTGAATGTAATCTTTTGGGCCTCTTGTGGGTCCAAACATACCAGAATCACTCCCAGAGGGTCTTTCCAATACAAGACCTGGTCCATAAGGAAATATTTAATTTCTTTAATCTTTAAAGCTCTCGCCTTGCTCCTTCCCAAACCATCTGGAGGCTGCAATTCCTGCAGAAAGAATATAATATCTTTATACCAAGTGCATTATGGTAACATAGGGCTGTCCTGAGGACCTTTATCAAACACTTCGGCCTGCTGGTTTTCTGAGCAAGTGTTGATGAAGCTAACCCCCAAAGATTTATAATTAGACTCATCCAACAACTTGGCTAAACCCTGGCCTTTAACTAGCTTGGTGGGCTTTATTTTTAGATCAAATTCAAGGATCTTGGCGATCCAATTTATCCTTCTCCCATCTATGTCTGGTTGAATGAGAATGTCATTTACTAAATCTAAAGGAACATACACAATGATTTTTGAATGCAGAACATAGACTCTAAAAGCCTTGAGAGATTTCACCAAGGAATAGGATTGCTTCTCCATGATGTCATATTTCATCTCAGCATCTCTCAATGCCCGACTGAAAAAGGAAATGGGCTACTCCAACCCTTCAACATTCTTTTGCAACAAAGCAACTGCTACTGTATCACACGAATCAAAGGAAAAGATGAGGGAATCATTGGAATAATCAAGATTGACCATCACAGGTGCCTCAGTCAAAGTCTTATTAATTTGATTGAAGGATTATATGGGCTCAATAGTCCATTTCACCTTGTTCCCCTTCCTGAGCATGGATGTGATATGCTTCACCAGTTCAATGAAATTTGAAACAAACCTTCTCAGAAAATTGACTTTCCCCAAGAAAGAATGGACCTCTTTCTTGGATCTTAGGAGTGTCAAGCCTTGGATTGCTTCTACTCTACTGGGATTAATCATGACTCCCTCAGCTGATACTATGTGGCCTAGCAATTTTCCTTCCTTCATGGTAAACAGGGACTTCTTGGGATTTAAGGAGAGACCAAATTTCATGCATTTCAGGAAAACCCTTTTCAAATGCTCATAGTGCTCTTTATCTGATCTGGAGAAGACTATAATATCATCCAGATAGATGACTACAAACTTGTCCTTTTCTCCAATGAAAGTGATAACCATGGCTCTCTGAAAGGTCGCCCCCATGTTCATCAACCCAAAGGGAATTTTAGCATACATGAATGTGCCCCAAGGAGTGGTGAAGGTTGTTTTTTCTCTGTCTTCAGGCAGGACCGAGATATGATTATATCCCAAAAATACGTCAATCATGGATATCCTTGATGCACCAATTACCCTTTGTGATATGTGCTCCATTTTCGGAAAGGGGTAATTATCTTTCTTTGAAATCCTGTTCAGGTTCTTGAAATTGACACAAAGTCTGATTTTCCCACTCTTCTTTCTCACCAAAACCAGGTTGGCCACCCACTCTGAATATCTCAAAGACACGATGATCTGGTCATCCAACAATTTCTTTATCTCTCTCTCCATGATTGGTAGTAGCATAGGATTTATTTGTTTCAATTTCTGCCTAAATGTCTTGTCTTCCTTCTTCAGTGGAATCTTATGCTCAATGACGCTTGTGTCATACGTTCTGAGGTCTTCATAGGTCCAGGAAAACACATCAGTGAATTCCTTCAATAGCTCAACATACTCGACCCTCTGCTCCTTTGATAGGTTGCTTGACAAATTAACAAAATTTGGATCCTCCTCTGTACCAATGTTGCACCCAGCTACATCAACATCCTCAGTTGGGCCTTTAAGGTTTACTAGCACATCGTTCCCATCGAACAACCTTTCCAGAGGAACTAGTCCCTTTGGAATGTGATTTCTAGGTATCTAAACAATATGGTGATTAGAAATTTTATTAAAAAATACTTGAGGGGGAGGGTCACCCTCAGAATCATGATCCTGATCAACATGTAATGTAGAGAAATCATCAACTGACTCAAGAAATCTTCTGATTTTGAGATCATTCTCAAACACATTCCAATGCTTGATATTATCAGGTACAGAGGGCCTATATCTAATTTCAATAGCATACCTGAGCTTAGGTGGCAATGGGATCCTGAACTGTCTTGCTGAGACAACCAGAGAATCGACCATGAAATTTTCTTCCCTGGGAAAAAATGAAATGTTGAAAGCCAAGAAAAAAGATGTCAATCAGGTCCCACACTTCATTTATGCAACTTCTGAGCTGAGGGTGTTTGGCATGATAAGCCTTTCTGATCTGCTAGACAATTAATTCAGCATCCCCAAACACTGTTATCTCCTCAATTCCCATGTCCTTTGCAGCCCTCAGACCCAAGGCAAGAACTTCATATTTTGCCACATTATTGGTAGTTTCAAATTCTAATTTGTATGACAGAGATATGGTTTCTTGACAAGGTGACAAAAAAAATACTCCAACACCAACACCTTCCCTAGAAGAGGCTCCATCAATGAACATATTCCATACGGAAGTAGTTGGGGGAGGTATTCCATGAAAAGAAATGGGTTGTTTTCTGATTTGAAGAGAAGCCTCAGGAGTATTGGTGAGATGCAACAAGATGGATCCCAAATCAGTATCAAGGGAAAAGATAGGATGATTGGTGTAATATCCCTCGACCGAACCCAATTGTAAATGTAATATAAATATACTTAAGTTGGTGAGATGTTTTGAGATCATTTGATAATGCACATCATGTGGCATAGTGCGCACATGAACTGTGCAGTAAAATGATGTAATATGCACATCGTAAGATATCACGTGCAGTAACTAAAGTGCGCGCAACCTTGAGGACAACGGATACCGCGTGCAATAACTAAAGTGCGTGCAACCTTGAGGACAATGGATACTGCGCGCAGTAACTAAAGTGCGTGCAATACTAAGGTCAATGAACCTTTATGTATATGATACACATTATAGGCTGGTGAGACAATATTATAGGCTAGAATGCTTATGTTTTGGTATTAGGCCGGAATGCCTAGATGTCAAGGGCCAATGCGCCTACTTTGTACATAACTCATGATTAATATAAAATACATCACTACGTGCAGACCAACCATGATAAAAGAGATGGGGGACTGAACTTCACCAGTTAGGGAAAGGGAGGGCCAAAAGTCAAGGGAATATTATATTAATATTTCCTAAAACATAAAGTAAGGATAATTATTTTATCCTAAGTTCTAAAGTTAGGGACAAGTGGACAAAAGTAACTTCCGATAGGACAAGTGTCAAGTTGGGGACATGCATTCATATCGTGGGGAAACTTATCTCATGGGGATTTTTTCTCACTGACGCCTTACGAACGAGGAGGACCAACATTCTAACCATCACTTTCCACTAAGAGTTCACAATGATCCCGAAACACACTCAGTTATCCAGTCAATAATTCCATGACCATTTTCACTCATACATTCCGTTATCCTTGAGACAACCATTTCACCTTTTCGAAGACTGTTTCCCCACCCTTTTTGGTTGGTGCACCTGGTTATCTTGGAGCGGGATTGAAGAAGCGAGTTGTCAGGCCCGTGAGCAATTCTGTGAGTGAGAGAATTGCTGGGGATTGATTTTTGAGATTTTCGAGACTGTTTCCCCACCCTTTTTGGTTGGTGTACCTGGTTATCTTGGAGCGGGATTGAAGAAGCGAGTTGTCAGTCCCGTGAGCAGTTCTCTGAGTGAGAGAATTGTTGGGGATTGATTGAGAATTGCTGGTGCTAAACTGCATCTACAACACTCTGAGACTTCCGGTGTAGCCTGTTGCTGAAGTCCTGGAAGCGAAGTGGGGTAGCCGAGGGACTATTGAGAAGAAAAGGGGCACACTTCCTTGGGTGGGACATGCATGTGGGGAATGAGAGGCTGTAGGTTGTTAGTTGAGTGAGCACCTGAGATAGAGTCTTTCCTATTGTCCATGAGCCTTAGCCTGGATAGGAATCCCTTTACCCTGGGTGGAGTTCAGTCCCAACTCAGGGGTGACTCACTATTGAGAGTGATGAACAATGTAGTCTATGGCTGGGAGGTTCGTGGACGGTCTGTAAGAAGTTGGTGACAATATTTCTAAGATAAGTACCAATTGTATGATATATTGATATGCTGTTTTGTTATTTACTTTCCTATGTTACGATTTATCATATATGTGATTATGATTGCTTGTGTGATTGTGGGTATTTTCCTGTAAATGATGCATATCGGTAGTTACTATTATTTAAATATGAAATTCACATGTTACATAAAGTAATTGTTTGTTTATGTTTAGATGTAAAGCTTCCACGAGCGTGCTGTATGTATATGTTTTAGTTGCATCCATTCTAAAGAGTAAATTTATGTGGCATTGCTTAGTTGACTACTGGGTATGCTACTGTATGTTCCATAGTATGGGAACGTAAGTGTTCCCTAGAGTAGCATGGCTCGAATCTATGGATGGGAATGTTACTGACTGGGGTCATAGCATGAGTATTTTCTCTGGAAGTGGTGTACCCTAGCCGAAGTTTGTCCCGGGGGGATCGTTACAATTGGTAGGATTGCCTTCATCACTCATAATGTAGGCCAATAGAGCTTCTCTGTACAATTTCCTATGCTCCCCTTCGAACACTGTAATGGTAGCATATGTGAGGTGCATCTCCAAGGTTCCCCCAAGTCTTTTTATCCAAGATCTTGAAAGTAGCATGCCAAAATTAGGAGGAACATCAACCACCACGATATCCATGACCACACTTTTCATGGGCAGTTGAAATAAGGTTGACACCAGATCTTTGATGACCCCAAGACATTGCACTCTTCTCGAGTCAAAAGAATACAAATCATGATAATCCTTTGTGGCTTCTAGTCCTAATTCTTTCATGACAATTGTGGGCATGATATTATGGGAAGCCCTTGAATCCATCAGACAATGGTGCAACACCTTGTAATGTATGTTCATGGATGTGTAGAAGGGAGGGGATGAATCATCTCTGTCTTCTACCATAGGACCTAAGATGTCTGGAGGATTTTTGTCTTGGAGGTTTACTAAGTCCATGGAATGACAGGGTGGTTCGGGCTGCAACATCTTAGAGAGGGAACTTTTGAGGTCTTCATGCTTGACTAGCTCTAAAATGGGGCAGTGATTATGATCTTCTGAATTTCATGCTCAAATCTAAAGGAGGAAGGGTGTTTCAGAATTTATCTCACCTCTGGGACAGGGTATTTGGTTATTGGTGAGGGATTTTGAGCTTTCTTTTCCTTGGTGGTATTTGTTGTATGCTTAGAAGGATTTTTTGCTCTGGAAGGCTGAGCAGGAATGTCTGACTCTTCTATTTTCCTCTTGGACCGAAGGTTGTATTTGTTGAGACTGGTATTTGCCTTTTCCCCCTTTCTTAGCTCATTTATTTGACTGTTCAGGAGGGATTCCTCGTATCCTGATTGAGTTAAATGGGGAAAAGGGGAAGTGTCTCCAATACAATGAATTTCAGGTTCAAGCTATTCTTTTTCCCTATCCTCATCATCAACCAGGTTATTTTGAAGAGGGGTTTGGACTTTTTGATCGTTTCTATCTCTATCCCTTTGTTCCCTTAGCATAATCTAAGGAGTATTGTTATTCGGTCTCCTAAAGTTGCCTCTGTTATCAGTATTTGAGACATTCTTGTAACCTTGCTTCCCCTTGAATTTCATCTTCTCCATTTCTGCAAATAGAGACTTCACCATCTTGGTTAATTCATCTACTTGAGGGTGAGATGCAGAAGAAACAGAGGTTGAGGCCTTATATCTCCCTCTTCCCTTGTCTCTGTCATATTTTCTTCTGAGCTTGTCAACTGCCAACACATTGGATTCTACTTCCAGGGCTGCATCTTGCATATTAGCCAAGGAAGTAGCTCTTCTCTCTCTGAGCAGGAGGCATAAATCGGGGTCAAAAGAACTAGCATAAGTGATTTTGGTAGAGGCTTCTCTGGGTTTTATCTCAGCGAGGATCTTATTGTACATCTTGTTGAATCTTTTGGAGAAATCAGAGATAGACTCCCCCTCTTTTCTCTTCAGGGACCCAAACTCCGTGATATAATACATAATACATGGGGTGCACAAGTATTGCTTAACACAGAGGATTTTTGTTAGTATGTGCATAAGTATGAGTATAAGTTGTTTCGCGACGGTGTATTCAGTAGTATGCGTAGATATTTGAGCGCTAAGGAATATGTTAAACTTGACATGGTACATGCATAGGACGAAAATGCATGTGGAATATCGGTGCGCAGTATTGAAACTGTGCATAGTGGATATTGGCGCACAATGCCAGAGTAGTGCGCGTAAGTAGTCAGTACGACGAAGAAGAAATGCACAGTAGATTTAGGTGCACAGAGAAGTGGTTTACCTTGTAATATTGATATGCATGATAAATATAAACGAACAGGTCAAGTTAATGCACGCGAAGTCGCTTGGAAGGCGATGAGTATGAGTTTAAATTTCATAATAATAAAAGAAAAAGAAACACATAACCACATTGAAGCATTAATTAAAAAAAAAGAATTCCAAACTTAATTTCCTCCGATTTAGACAGATGAAAATAAAATATAAGATTACAATAAAAACTTATTATAAAAGAAAACAAGAGTCATAACATCACCAGATAGAAATTGTAATAAAACAGTCTAAACAGGGATGATTTTAAGGATGGAAATTTATTTTAAAATGTAGAAACCTTGGTGAATCTTACTTATCCTTTGTATGCCAACTATAAATGTTTGACGATATTTTTGTAAAAATATTCAAATTTCTAAGGATTTTATATAGTTTTTATAAAATTTTGGCGATTTTTAGGTAAAATAATTTTATGCTGCGAAATTTAGCCCATAAAATCATCCATGAGTCTAAAATCCGTTTATGTATTTATATAATCATATTAATCACAAAATTACAAAAGGGTGATGATTGCAGTTAGCCTGTTGTAAAAAGGGTCGTTTGAAGAACATGCCTATCATCTCTTCTACTCTTTACCTCCGCTACCAGCTGTTCAAAATTCGCTGATACATGTTTATCTTAGTTGAAGACTTACTTCAACTTAGTGATCTCCACCTTTAAAGAAGATTCTAACCAGACCGGTTGATTCTCTCCAACACTTTCGACTGCCTCAGCCGTAGATTCATCCTTCTTATGCCGCTTACTCCTTTTCTTCTTAGCAGTTGGCCTGTTGATGACTAAATCCTTTATAGTGGGATTCAACCTAACTTCTAATCGCGAGTCTATGACTGGCTCTGTGTGGAACTTAGTTGCTAGAATGTGCGCAAGGAACCTTTCCTCCTTATTCGCAGGAAAGACTAGCATGTTTTTCGAATAACCAGTCTCACTCGACTTAGCCTTGTCCATGTATCTCAGGTTGGGGATACCAAAATGTGTGAGAGCAGGAAGTCGAGCAACTTGGAGATTACTTCGATTATTGATACACATATATCTTCATACTTGGGGAGTGGTAATTATACAAATCCATTTATGAAGCGCATACAGATTACGTACAAGAGCGTTGGGTCTCCATGCTCGGCCAATCCATTTTGAATGATTAGCTTTTGATTTTGTTACATGGCAGTATTCAGCTGATGTCACATGGATGTGAAGTACAGAATGAATGAAGCAGGGTGATCTGACTAACCATCGCCTTCTCCACAAGTGGTGGATTTGACATGTTGAGACATGTGATATCGCATCTTGGCAAAAGTGGTTTCGACAAAACCACCTTCTTGCACAAGTGTATCTCAGAAGGCACTGCATGTCAGTGTTCTTGAGACTTGGGTCTTATCTATAATTTTCATGGTGATAACCCCAGGAAACTGAGAGTGATAATGATGATGTGTATGTTGAATTGAAATGGTGAATATTCTCATGAATTGCTGAATTGTTAGCCTGATTAGTTTCGATGGCTGCACATTTTGCAGAATCAACAACAACTCGGTCAGGTTAGACCAGTGCAGAGTTTGTAGGAATGGAAGAGGCACATGGGAATTACAGTCATCTATAGAAGAGCAGAGGGATGGATTTCCATTTGGGCATGGAAGGAACGAACTCCAACGGACATGGAGAAGAAAGGAATGAAGATATGAATATGGCTGAGACCATTAAGAATTTGCAGAAGGATGTCCAAAGCCATAAGGATGATAATGAAAGGCTTATGAAAGCCAAAGAGTATTAGGATGACTTCAACATGAAGCTATTGGAAGGTTTGAACATAATAGAGAATAAATTGGTTAAGGAGAGTGACTCAAGTAGATATGAGAGTCAAAAATATTCAGAGGAGAAAGGAAAAGTAAAAAGTGCTAGTAGACATCACCATCATCCCCAAAGGCATTCCCATAAGAGAGTAGGCAACAACTCAAGTCTATCCCCTGTCAAAAGGTATAAGAGATCTGGGGTGGATGAGCTGCGAGGAGAAATGAACAAAATCAAACCTCCTACATTTTATGGTGAGCACAAGAAGGATGAAGATGCCAAAACATGGTTACTAGGCATGAGGAAGTATTTTCAATTGCATAGTTATTCTT
This sequence comes from Picea abies, assembly GCA_900067695.1. NCBI lineage: Eukaryota > Viridiplantae > Streptophyta > Pinopsida > Pinales > Pinaceae > Picea > Picea abies. The sequence goes on from CBVK0100097537.1 coordinate 25,609, forward strand.
TTCATGTTGAAGGTAGAATCACTATCTATCAACGCAAAGGAAAGGCTTCCATGTGGTGGGATCAATTGGTACAGGTACAAAAAATTGTAGAGAAAAGTGTTACTTGGAGGGAATTCAAGAAGTATTTTGAGAAGAAGTACTTGACTAAGAGAAGAAGTACTTGACTAAGAGATACTATGACAAGAAAATGAAAGAGTTCCTTGAACTCAAGCTTGGAAGTACGACCATAGATGAATATGAGAGAAGGTTTCTGGAACTGCTGAAGTATGTCTCTTTCATTAAGGATGATACAGTCAAGAGTCAACGATATTTAAGTGGATTCCCATCGTTCATCAGTGACAAAATATAGTATGATGATCCCAAGACATTAGAAGAGACCATAAGGAGAGATAAATGCTTATATGACCAACTGAAAGCAAGGCCAACTTTCCAAAAGGCTTGGGAAGACAATAATAAATTCAAGATGGATTAGAGGAAGAAGGGAGCTAAGACACCATTCTTCAGAAATAATCCACCATGGCAGCAAACACATAAGGAAACTAGAGTGATTGACACAGGGATTCAAGGGCCAAGACAACCACCTATGAAATGTTGGGGTTGTAAAGGAGACCATAGGTTCAGAGATTGTCCTCATAGAGGTGAAAAAGGTAGGGATGTTCATAATGTACAACGAGCTGAGATAGTAGAGGACATGGGAAGAAATGCGCCAAGGATTTATGCAGCCTTGGACAACAAGCAAGTAGAGTATAAGCCCCACATGATTGAGGTGGAAGGTATGATCAACAACCAAACCCTTGCTATTTTAATTGATTCAGGGGATAGAAATAGTTATATAGACCCTAAGTTGATGGAAAGTTTGCAATTTCCAAGAAGCAAGCATGGGAAATCCTGGTTGGTGCAAATGGCTATAGGAGCCAGAAGAAAAGTTAATAATATGGTTAAGTCATGCCTCATAGACATGAATGGACTGAATACCAAGGCATATTTGAACATCTTACCTTTAGGTTCCTATGACTATTTAATTAGTATGGATTGGTTGGACCCACATCATGCTCTATTGGATTGTCATAAAAAAGCATTCACTTGCTTGCATGAAGAAGGGAACCAAAGGAGAGTGCAGGGTAGTAACCATTAGAGAAATTTCAGCATTGCAGCTGAAGAAATGTTATAGAAGAGGATGCCAATTTTTTGCAGCTCATATGGAGGAGACACCTAAAGACAAGGTGCCAAATTTGGAGGATTATGTAGTCTTGAAAGAGTTTGAAGATGCATTCAAGGAAGTGCCAGGACTACCGCCAAGGAGATACATTGATTTCTCTATAGATTTGATACCTGTAGTAGTGCTAGTATCAAAGACTCCTTACAGAATGAGTACACCAGAATTGAAGGAGTTGTAAATGCAGCTTGAAGAACTTATAAAAAAGGGGTATGCAAGCCCAAGTGTATCACCTTGGGGTGCCCCAGTCTTGTTTGTGAAAAATAAAGATGGAACGTTAAGATTGTGCATTGACTTCAGATAGTTGAATAAAGTGACTGTTAAGAACAAGTATCCTCTACCAAGAATTGATGACCTCTTTGATCAATTGAAGGATGCAAGGATATTTTCAAAGATAGATCTCAGATCAGGATACCATCAGGTAAGAATTAAAGAAGAAGATATTAGCAATATTGCCTTTAGGACAAGGTATGGTCATTACGAGTTCACAGTGGTACCATTTGGGTTGTCAAATGCACCAACTATTTTCATGTGCCTAATGAATGGTGTTTTTTGATAGTATTTGGACAAGTTTGTTATTGTATTTTTGGATGACATTCTTATATATTCCAAGTCAAAATAAGAGCATGAACATCATTTGAGGATGGTGTTGCAAGTATTAAGGGGACATCAATTGTATGCCAAATTGAACAAGTGCTCATTTTATTATAAACAAATTCATTATTTGGGGCATATCATCTCAAAAGATGGGATAGCAGTGGACCCTGAGAAGGTAGAAGCCATTAGAGAATGGTCAGCACCAAAGAATGTGACAGAGGTCAGATATTTCATGGGCCTTGTAGGTTACTACAGGAGATTCATTGGAGGATTCTCAAAGATAGCACACCCAATCACTTCCTTGCAAAGAAAGGGTATGAATTTTCAGTGGACGTCAAAATGTGAAAGGAGTTTCCAACATTTGAAACAATTATTGACAAGTTCTCCAATACTAAGTATTGCAGACCCAAATGAAGATTTCATTGTATGCACAGATGCATGTAATGAAGGACTTGGTGGAGTCCTCAGTCAAAATGGATTCGCGATATGTTATGAATCAAGGAAGTTGAAAGAGCATGAAAGAAACTATGCCACTCATGATTTGGAGTTGGCATCCATAGTACATGCCCTGAGGAAATGGAGACACTACCTCATGGGAAAGAGGTTTGAGCTAAGAACATACCACAATGGTCTGCAATATTTATTTGATCAGCCAAATCTAAATTCTAGGCAAAGAAGATGGTTAGAATTTCTAAGCGAATATAACTTTGATATAAAGCATATCAAAGGGAAAGAAAATAAAGTGCCTGATGCACTCAACAGGAGGGTGCATGAACTACGTGCTACAACCATCAACATGTATCAGACTGATGTTAAAAGAAAAATTCTGGAGGCTGCAAATACAGATCTGCAGTACAAAGAATTGGTAGCAATGCTACAACTAGGTAAGACACTTTGAAAGATGGATAATTATAAGTTGGGAGTAGATGGAATACTGCTGCACAAGAACAAAATTTTCGTACCAAATGTACAGGACTTTAAACGTATAATTTTTCATGAGATGCATAATGTTCCTTATGCAGGGTGCCCTGGATATCAAAAAACCGTAGAAGTAGTCAAGAGCCAATACTTTTGGCTAGGTATGAAGAGAGAGATAGCAGGATACATCGCAAGATGTATGGAATTCCAGAAAGTTAAAGAAGAACATAGGCACCCAACAAGATTGCTGCAACCTTTGCCCATTCTTGAATGGAAGTGGGAAGTGGTGACAATGGATTTTATTACAGGATTTCCTAGAACAGGAAAGATGCATGATTTGATTATGGTGGTGGTGGACAAGATTACAAAAGCTGCCCATTTTATTCCACTAAAAACTACTCACAAGGCAACAAATGTCGCTGATATTTTCATGAAGGAAGTGGCACAATTGCATGGAATTCCTAAAACGATTGTGTCTGACAGAGACCCGAAATTTACCTTGAACTTATAGAAGGGATTGTTCAAAGGATTCAGAACGAATCTGAACTTTAGTAAATCTTATCATCCTGAGTCTGATGGACAGATAGAAAGAGTGAACAGGGTGATAGAATATATGTTGAGAATGTATGTGATGGACAAACCATCGAAATGGGAAGACTACCTACACTTGGTAGAATTCTCTTACAATAATGGGTATCAGGAATCAACAAAGATGAGCCCATTTGAATCACTTTACAACAGAAGGTGAAATACTCTAGTAAGCTAGGATAACCCAACTGATAGAACAGTAGTCGGGCCAGAGTTGCTCAAGGAGATGGAGGACCAAATGTTAAAAATTAAGCAGAATTTGAAAGCTGCCCAAGATAGACAAAAACGTTATGTTGATAAAAACAGAATCCACAGAGAATTCAAAGTGGGTGATCATGTTTTCCTGAAATTGAAAGCTAACAGGAGTTCCCTGAAGCTGGGAAGCTATGCCAAGTTAGCAGCCAGATTTTGTGGACCATTTGAAATCCTAGAGAGGATTGGACCAATTTCTTATATGATTGCATTACCTCCATCTATGTTTGTTCATAATGTCTTCCATGTATCATTGCTAAAGAAATATATACATGATGTTAATCATGTTATTGATTGGAATGTGGTTTAGGTGGAGCAAGAAGGCACTTTTCAAGTGCATCCGGTGCGCATTTTGGACCGGAAAGTCAAACAGCTCCGGAACCGAGCCATAGGGCTTGTAAAGGTTTAATGAACCTGATACGACCTCGAGGATGCTACTTGGGAGCATGAAGATGAAATACGGAAAAAATACCCACATATTTTTGAATATTTTTGAAAATCTGATATATATGGGTGTATGATGCACTAAGGATAGTGCATAAATAAGGGGAGGGGATTGTAATGTCCCTTGACCGAACCCAATTTTAAATGTAATATAAATATACTTAAGCTGGTGAGTTGTTTTGACCTCATTTGATAATGCACATCATGTGGCATAGTGTGCGCATGAACCGCGCAGTAAAATAATGTAATATGCACATCGAAAGATACCACGCACAATAACTAAAGTGTGCGCAACCTTGAGGACAACAGATACCGCACGCAGTAAATAAAGTGCGCACAACCTTGAGGACAATGGATACCGCGCTCAGTAACTAAAGTGCACACAATACTAAGGTCAGTGAACCTTTATGTATATGATACACATTATAGGCTAGTGAGCCAGTATTATAAGCCAGAATCCTTATGTTTTGGTATTAGGCCAGAATGCCTAGATGTCAAGGGCCAATGCACCTACTTTGTACATAACTCATTATTAATATAAAATACATCACTACACGTAGACCGACCATGATAAAAGAGATGGGGGACTGAACTTCACCAGTTAGGGAAAGAGAGGGCCAAAATTCAAGGGAATATTATATTAATATTTCCTAAAACATAAAGTAAGGATAATTATTTTATCCTAAGTTCGAAAGTTGGGGACAAGTGGAAAAAAGTAACTTCCAATAGGACAAGTGTCAAGTTGGGGACATGCATTCATATCGTGGGGAAACTTAGCTCATGGGGAAATTTTCTCATGGATGCCTTACGAACGGGGAGGACCATCATTCTAACCATCACTTTTCACTAAGAGTTCATAGTGATTCCGAAACACACTCAGTTATCCAGTCAATAATTCCATGACCATTTTCACTCATACATTCCATTATCCTTGAGACAACCATTTCACCTTTCTGAAGCCTGTTTCCCCACCCTTTTTGGTTGGTGTACCTGGTTATCTTGGAGTAGGATTGAAGAAGTGGGTTGTCAGGCCCGTGAGTAGTTCTCTGAGAGAGATAATTGTTGGGGATTGATTTCCGTAGGTGCTAAACTGCAGATACAACACTCTGAGACTTCCGGTCCGACCTGTTGTTGAAGCCTTGGAAGGGAAGTCGGGCAATCGAGGGACTATTGAGCAAAGAAGGGGCACACTTCCTTGGGTGGGACAGGTATGTGGGGAATGAGAGGCTGCAGGTTGTTAGTTGAGTGAGCACCTAATATGGAGTCTTTCCTGTTGTCCATGAGCCTTAGCTTGGATAGGAATCCATTTACCCTGGGTGGAGTTCAGTCCCATCTCGGGGGTGACTCACTGTTGAGAGTGATGAACAGTGTAGTCTACGGTTGGGAGGCTCATGGACGTTCTGTAAGCAGTTGGTGACAGTCTTTCTAAGATAATTACCAATTGTATGATATATTGATATGTTGTTTTGTTATTTACCTACCTATTTTATGATTTATCATATATGTGATTATGATTGATTGTGTGCTTATGGGTAATTTCCTGTAAATGATGCATATTGGTAGTTACTGTTATTTCAATATAAAAGTCGTATGTTACAGAAAGTAATTGTTTGTTTATGTTTAGATGTAAAGCTTCCGCGAGCATGCTATATGGGTATATTTTAGTTGCATGTAGTCTAAAGAGTAAATTTATGTGGCATTGCTTAGTTGACTACTGGGTATGCTATTGTATGTTCCATAGTATGGGAACGAAAGTGTTCCCTAGAGTAGCATGGCCCGAATCTATGGCTGGGAATGTTATCAACTGGGGTCAGAGCATGAGTGTTTTCTCTGGAAGTGACGTACCCCAGTCGAAGGTTGGTTGGGGGGGATCGTTGCAATTGGTAGGATCGACTTCATCACTGATAATGTAGGCCAGCAAAGCTTCTCTGTACAGTCTCCTATGCTCCCCTCTAAACACTAGAATGGTATCATATGTGAGGTCCATCTGCAAGGTTCCCCCAAGTATTTTTATGCAATATCTTGATAGCAGCATGCCGAAATTAGGAGGAACATCAACCACCATGATATCCATGACCACACTTTTCATGGGAAGCTGAAACAAGGTTGACACTAGATCTTTGATGACCCCAAGACATTTCACTCTCCTTGAGTCAAAAGAATACAAATCATGCTAAGCCTTTGTGGCTTCTAGTCCTAATTCTTTCATGACAGTTTTGGGCATGAGATTATGGGAAGCCCCTGAATCCATCAGACAATTGTGCATCACCTTGTTATGTATGTTCATGGATGTGTGGAAGGAAGGGGATGAATCATCTCTGTCTTCTACCATAGGACCTAATATGTCTGAAGGATTTTCGTCTTGGAGGTTTACTGAGTCCATGGAATGATGGGGTGGTTCGGGCTGCAACATCTTAGAGAGGGACCTTTTGAGGTCTTCATGCTTGACTAGCTCTAAAATGGGGTAGTGATTCTGATCTTCTGAATTTCATGCTCAAAGCTAAAGGAGGAGTGAGATCGGAAGAGCG
>CBVK0100097538.1:0-32147 GCA_900067695.1 Picea abies
CGAGATCTACACTCTTTCCCTACACGACGCTCTTCCGATCTCACATTGGAGAATGTTGCATGTTTTCCAATGCCCAACCAAAGGTTCTTCGAGGCCCATGGAAGATTGACTATGGTTGATGATGTTTACTATAGTTGAGAATTGTTGACAATGTTTTTTCATGGTTGGTTATGGTTGGTCATGATTAGTTATGTTTGACTATGGTTGACCATGGTTAGCTATAGTTAATTTTAGTTGAATATGGTTGACTATGATTGACCTTCATTAAGCACATTTTACATGTTTTTCAATGGCTAACTATGATTGACTTTAGCTAATTATGTTTGGTATTAGTTAATTGTTTTTTACTTTGATTGACTATGATTGAGTAAGCTTGACTATAGTTTACCATGATTCACCATAGTTGATGGTGGTTTCCCATGGTTGAAGATGGTTGGACATATTGTATCATGGTTAACCATGTTTGAAAAAGGTTGACTGTGGTTGATAATCAATCTCCATGGTTGACTATTGTTAACTATCGTTTCCCATAGTTATGTATATTTCACTGTGGTTAACTATGGTTAACCATGTTTGATTATTATTGACCCTATTTTAGAGATGGTTGACTAGGATCTACTATGGTAGAAAATGTTTTATTACTAAGTTTGGATAATATAAACCATGCTTGTCAATGGTTGTTGATGTTTATACATCTTTTTACCATGATTATTGATGGTTAATTATTGTTCATCATGTTTGACTTTGCATGACCATTGTTGACCATGGTTGAGAATGTTTGACTATGGTTGATAATTTTCACTTTTGTTTTCCATGATTGGCCATGGTTAAATTTAATAGAATGTCACATTGCAACATTAAGAGGATCAATCGAATTTTATGTAAGAGTATATATTCAAGAGGTGGAATTCAAACATAAGTCATATTGCAAGATTATAGTTGACCACGTATCATATCATATTATGACATAAGAGGTTGACATAAAAATTATGTCACGTTGTGACAATAAGATGTGAATAGTAAGGTTATGTCCATCTTCGTTGACTTATGTCAAATAGTTGTGTTTCTCAATGGATATGTCGCATTTTGATGTTCATTAAGGATTATGTCTCATTTTGATTTCCCTTAATGATTTTGTTGGATTGCAAGGTTACTCAATGTTTAACCATGTTTAACTATGGTTGAATATGGTAAACCATGTTTGACTATGGTTGACAATGGTTTTGTTGGAATGTAAAATTCCTTAATAGTTAACCATGTTTGACTATGGCTTGAACATAGTAAAACATGGTAAACAATGTTCGATTTTGGTTGCCCACGTTTGGAAATTCTTTTACCATGGTAGATTGTCGTTGAGAATGGTTGACCATATTTGAAATTGTTTGGCAACATTTTTTTCGTATTATGATGTTCATATTGGTAGGCTTATGTCAATGTGCCATGTCCCTGAACAGTTATGTCATATTTTGATGGTCATCAAGAGTTATGTCATATTGTAATATTTCTCAAGGGTTATGTTGGATTGCAATGTTTGTAAATGGTTATGTCTCACTATGAAATCCATATTAGTTGACTTATGTTGAAGTGATATATTCATCAATGGCTATGCTTTTTTGTGACATTCATCAAGGCATATCTAGCATTACACCACTTTTCAAGGATTAAGTTTTATTGCACTGTTCATCTTGGTTGACTTTGGTTAAATTGCTACATTCGTCTATGGTTATGTCACATTGAAACATTCTTTAGGGATTATGTCCTATTATATCATTCATTAAGGTATATGTTGGATTTTGACATTTCTCATTGGTTTTTTCACTGATTTGTAAATTGTCGCGGATATTTCATTGAAAGAGCTTGACACAATAGATCTGATAAATAAAACTGTAATCTACATTATGAAGGTTAAATTCCTTTATATTCTTGAATATTTAGTTAGTAATTTTCTTCTTATGGAAGAAATATTTGAAATGTGAAAAATAGAGAACAGTAAAATAAAATCACATGCCATCCACAAAATAGCATATTTTTTTTCTTTGTGAAACCCTTATGAGAGAAAACCTAGCTAGAAGGGGGGGTTTCTCTTCTCTCTGTACTCTGGTATGTAAATAATGAATGTACAAAGAGAGGGCACTCTTTTTGGAGTCATCTAATACCTTTTGCCTATTAGTATGCTATAGAAAATTAACCCCCTCTTTTATTCTCTCTAATTTTTTCACTCCTAGTTATACTTCTCTACTAGGGAACAAAATAAAATAACATAGAATGGAACTCGTTCTCTTCCTAGAACCCAAGTATTGAACATAGTTGTCTCATCTTAGAATTTTGACTTCCTCAACCTTTAATACTGATGAGGTTTTGGACCTTCTATAATCCTCTTGAACTCCCTCATGTGGATAGCCCCGTATGCATGCATAACGATGGATGGTGTCATATCCTCTCATACCATGGTGGTAAATAAGATAAGTGAACTCATGGGAGGCATAAATTTTGCATAATATATCCAGTTGAAGCAATTCTTTGCATTGTTGGAAAGGTCTCGATGTGTAGAACAATAAGTCTGAGTTGTTGCTATGTTGGTGGTTTTCAGTATGGAAAAGTATTCAAACCCTCAGCAGAAGATAAATTGATCATCAAGTTATTCAAAAAAGATTGATCTCTTTCCTAATTGCAATCCTTTGAATTTCCTAGCTTTTACAACTTCCAAGAGAATATCACTCATGTATATCTACGCTCCATGCAAAATTATGTAAAGGTTATCACAAGGTAGTTATCCTATTACAAAAATTCAAGCACCTCTTGTTTGAATTAAGGAAGAGATATCATCACATTACACATGTGGAATAGATACATCGAGGAGGTTCACATCGTCATGATTTAGGGTTATTTTTAGTTGAATTCACAATACCACACATTTATGAAGAAGTTATTCAGTCTGTAGAAGGATTTAAAATAGTAATTTGACCATAAATATCTTTTGTTCAGTTGATGATAACCTCAATTTAAAACCATATTTTACAAATATTAAGTCAAAATTTTAATTTTAAGCTAAACAAGTACTCATGATAAGCATCCTCATTCTATCTAATGCCTAGTTGGGGGAAAATGGATTCCCCCACCATGTTGTTTCCAGAATCTGATTGGTTCATTGTGGCAACCAAATTTATACATATGTTTTGTTAGATTACTTGAAAGAGAAAATTCTAGCCAATTATTTACTAAAATCATCCTCGATAACACAAAAGGAGTATGACCCACTGAGTACCTTCAAATATTTTATACCTTTGAAATACAAACTAATAAGTAACAAATGAACAAATATAATAATAATAATAATAAGGTCACATGGAACCCAACATCAAATTTATTTATGAGGACCCCTTGTTTGTGGGACAAGGGACCCCCTCTTCGTAGTGATTTAACTGCTAAAGTCTATGAAGGTATACATTCCCTACCCCCTGAGGATTTTGAACTTGTAAACTATTTATATAGATACATATAGATCTATTGTGTGTATATCCATATCTAAACAGCACATACCATTCAAACAGAGTTGCAATGTAATCCTCTAAACAAACCCCACTTAGAAATTCCCTTTCCCTACCCTCCCTAACCTCTCATGCAAATCCAAGAGAAGGCACAAATATCCCCTTCTTGCATGAGGGGTCTTCTCCCTTTATAGTGAAAATATAGATACGCGGGCCGAATAAGAAGCCACAACTACACTCGGAGCAAGGAGGCCTATTGTGGAATATAAGGAACCTACAATTGTAGTGGACAAGCATCAAATTTTGAGGGGAGGAGATTACAGCCCTATTACGATCACTAATGATTCATTAACGTTTTCATGTATATATCCACCAGTAAAACAATGTAGTTAGTTATATTTTGTTGGCATACATTGTTTGGGGCCATTTTCAATCATTTTTCCATTTTTTAAGTAACCATGGTAAATTCATCTTAAATCTAGAGATTTCAAGCACAAAGAGGGATCACATTTTTTAAGGTGTAATTTATTATTATTATTATTTTTTTGTTATCCAACATAGTGATAATAATATAATTTTAAGGCCATCGTGAAACCAAATTGGTGTATGCGAGCCCCTTGTTTGTCGGACAATGGAACGCTATCCATTTTCCAATTTTTTAACTAAACAACATAATTACATCTTAAAACCAGATCTATGAAGCACTAAGAGGGATTCAATTCCTTAAGGTGTAATTATTATTATTATTATTATTATTATTATCTAACATAACATGATGACTCAACATCTCCCCCATATTGGGTTGTACAGAACCTTGCTACTCCTGATTTTATTATTTCATTCCATGTTAAGTTTTATATGGTGCATGTAATTGTTTTTTAACTCAACAGACTTTATTTTTATAATTTTTTTTTATAATAATTATTATTATTATTATTATTTTGTTATCTAACATAACATAACACCTCAACATCTCCCCCATACTGGGTTTTACAACCCCTCGCTACTCTCGATGGAATGGTATGGATTAAAGTATATCAAGTGCTTTTAATTATGTGGTTGTGCTAGTAACTGATGAATGCAAAAGGGAAATACGAGTGGATCTGTGAATTAATAACAATATAATATTAAATTTATATATCTATAATTAAACTACGGTTCTTTATCTTTGAGTATGTTTGAAAATGTTGACTATGTTTGTATTTTTGACAATGGCTGAGTATGTTTGACTATGGCTTTCCATGTTTCACTATGTTTGACTATGGTAGACAATGTTTGACCATGATTAAACACATTTGTTATGGTTGACCATTGTTAACTATAATTGACCTTTGCTAACCATGTTTGACTATGGTTAACTTTATTTATCTTTAACTGACTATGTGTAACTTTATGTGACTATGGTTAACCACATTTGTGTATAGTTGACTATGGTTTAAAGAGTTTGACTATGGTTGATGATGTTTACAATAGTTGATTATTGATGACAATTTTTTACCATGGTTGGTAATGGTTCACCATAATTAGTTATGTTTAACTATGGTTGACCATTGATCAAAATCTAGACAAGGGGTCAAAATTTAGCTCAAAAATCAAAGTTCTCAGAATTGCCTCAAAACGAACAGGAGCGTAGCCCTAATCGTCACGAACCCAACGCAACTTGTTTGGGTTCAAACATACGTCGAATGAGACAGATATCATGATCTGTTCGAATCGTCAAACAGGCCAAAAAAATTACGGACTATATAGTCTGTACAGTCCATACAGGATGACGTGGTAGAGGTAGGACAACTGACGTGGCAGGTGACATGAAAAGTGCTGACGTGTCATTTCTGAGTTAGCAGTTTGGGTGAATCTGTTGGTGACACGTGGCATGGTCTTTGGCAAATTATGAGGTGCCACGTGGCCCAGGCGTGGGCTGCCATGTGGCACCATGGTATAGGTTGGTTGGTTAAAACTTTATAGAGTCCATGGGGATCGAACCCCAGACCTCCACCATAGATCGAGCGCTTTGGCAATGGCCGCCCAACTGGTGTGGCGTACTTTATGTCTTGTTATATATGTGATTTTATAATTATTTAAAATTGATTATGTGTTGAGTTGGGGCGCGTCCAGGCTGGGGCTTAGCCCCAGCCCCTGGTCCCACACATATTACCATGTGACCGTTATATATACGTAGAATGCGTATGATTTGGTACATTTCAAATGGTTAGCCCGCGGTTTCGGTGTTTACCATATGACCTTGCCAATTTTTGCACGCGGGGTTTGGATTTAGTTTGAAAATGATTACCACACGCCCACCACTTGTCATTTATTCATTCCCCCTTATAAACGGAGCCCTCTTTTGCACTAGCATGAGGTCACATGGTGACCCTTGTGACCGTCGCCTTGGCAGTTAGGGGCTAGGCGCGCCCATAACTGTTTGACAGTTTAGCCCGTTTTTCGGTTACGCACGTGTGCTAGGTTTTAGCATGAATTTTTGAGCATGTTCTTGGTTGAGCACATAGAGGTGCATTTTAGCGAACCAGAGACAACAAGCTTGAAGGAAGAAAATGGCAGGAGGCCTATCTTCTTCATTTTTAGCCAAATGAGGTGCCGAAAAAGCCCAGCTAGGGGTTTTTGGACGTTCTGAATCCATTGGCACTATTTTCAAAGCCATTTGAAGACTTCTTTTGCAAGTTTTTCACCATTGAAGTTTCAGAGAGCTCTAGGGAGCTTGAAGCCCTCATTGTTTGAGGTATTGCTCAGATAAGCCTATGTTTGTTTTCTGTGATTGAATAATCATTTTTGGCTAACTAATATGCTCTGAATACTTGGGATAGGTTTCATATCCATTTGAGGAATTTTATAGGTGTTTTCGCCAAAGAGAAGCTCAGGGAATCTTAAGGCCACATGTAGAAGAGGTCATGCCCAGATAAGCCATGATCCATTTTCAGAGTTCTATTAGTCATTTTTGGGGTTTTTATGTATTTTGAACCCAATGGTACAGCCAGAATTTCCATTGGAGTTGAGCAGTAGCTTGTAAAAGAATCTTTGAAAAATTAATCCCAGAGAGCCAAGTCCATTGATGGAGGCTCAACGAGATGTAGCCCAAAGAGGGGTGAACTCCTTTATCATGTTGTTCTTGTTGTGAATGTTTGCTGGTTATTATTTGCTACAAGTTATTTTTGTTGTTGTATTTATGAAAACAATATATTTATTCTTGCAAAGACCTCACACATAAACATTTAAAAGAAGCATGAACTTAACACATAATTTTATCTTGCATATTTTAACACATGGAGCAAGGTCCTGTAAATTTTTATTTTAATGAGGTAGAGGGTGCTTGCATAGCATAACAAGTCAGCCCCCTATTTTCAGATCAGGTGGTATCAGAGCATAGTTTGTTGTGTTCATGTATTTGCCATTGATAGCTTGAGATTTAGCTATTGGTATTTGTGCAAGTTTTGTGTTGAAGTTTGATATCTTGAAAGGATGGAGGAAGCTTCAAACATAGATAGTTCTCATACATCTTCATTATCTAAGTTCTTTGACAAAGAGATGTTGAAAGAGTTACTAACCATGAGAGATGTGATGAAAGAGACGTGTGAAGATAGAAAGGAGAGAATTTCCCTTGAAGAGCAGTTGATGGCCATGAAGAAGGAGAAAGACGAGCTTCTTGAAAAGTTGCATGAGATGGAGACTCAACTCCATGAGGCAAAGGAAACCCTTACCAAGTACACGCATGAACATAAGGTATGTAATGTTGATTTATCTTCAAATTTCTCTCAAGATGAATGTTTTGGTGTTTTTGAAAATCACACAAGAGGAATAGGGTCCAAGTTATTGTTAAAAATGGGCTATCAATGTAGAGGTTTGGGCAAGCATGCACAAGGAATTGTTGAGCCTATTGTTGTTGAAGAGAGGCCCAAGTATTGTGGTCTTGGATATGAACGAAGAGATGGAGCAAATTCCAAAGTTGAGGAGACAAGGGAAAAAGTTCCAAGAACAAATTTTGTTTCAAGTTCACCTCCTCAAGAAGGCTATAAAGGTGAAAGTTCAAGAACTGTTGCTGAAATTTAAACCCCTCCAGCATGCAAAGTTTGTGTTCAAGATGAATGCAAATGTATGAAACAAAAGAGTTGTGACAGCCATGAGGACAAGAACAAATTTGTTGGTCTTCAAAGGAGAGCTTGTAACTCTTCAAATACACCTCCTCAAAGAGGTGATAAAGGTGAATGTTCAAGGTATAATTCTTCTTATCATTCAGTTACTTTTGATTATGTTAAGCATGATAAATTTGTATGTAAAAATGGAAGAGAAAGTCCATGTACATATTGTGATTTATATAACCATCATATTTCAAAATGTTGGAAAAGATTGACCACTTTCAGGAAACTTTCCAAGCAAAGACAACGTGAAAAGAGGATGCAAAAGATTTGCACTCATTGTCAGAAGAGGGGTCATCTCATTGATCAATGTTGGACATTGCATCCAACCACTCATCCACAGCACAAGAAGCATATGGATAAATAGATTGGCAAGAATGGAAGAGGAGATTCCATCATCGATGTGAGTCAAGATGATTCACAAGAGGACGATTTTCAGCAGAAAAAGTCACCGTTGAGTTGGTTTGGTAAGAAATGGTTGGATTTCTTGAGCAAGTAAGGCTTGCATTTTCTGTTGTAAATGCAATTTTCAGCCTTATGTCTACATTTATGTTGAGAGTATGATAAGTTGCAACAGTTTATCACAACTTGTATGATGCAAGTTTCATGTGAATGCAATTCATTTGAAGGCAATTTTGTTTATTGCGCAAATTCACCAGGAGGATGTAAAAGATGGGAATGATGTTCACTTGTTACAACCATATATCTTTTTCATATTCAACTCTTATGTACCCACATTTTTTGGGTTTATGTACTTATGTTTGTACTTGAAGGAGAGTTGAAGAGCTATGCATAGGCATGTGTTTTGTGTGTATGTATAAGCAGTGAACCTGGTGATAGTTTATCATTAATGGCTCATGATTATAACACGCTTGTGTATCATGAATGTCGACTTGTCAGTTTGTTGTTGGTTGTGGAGCCTGATTATCTTCATGATGCAGAGGTCCTTTTCTTTCAGCCGTGTCTATACCCCATGAAGTATTTACACCCCAGAAGTATGTACACTCTTCCACGTGGGGGAATGCAGAGGGGGGGTACCCCCTTTGCAGGGTCCGGGGGGTCCATCCCCCCGGATGGGGGGTCTGGGGGCAAGCGGGCCCCCAGCAGGGGTTCGGGGGCGAAGCCCCAGAAGCAAAAATTGCCTTATAAAAGTATATTATAATTTCATTGTAAATCTGGGAGGAAGTTACAGTGGGTTTTGCTGTAGGTTGTATCCCTTCATTTGCTGGATAATAATAAAGGAAGGACCTGGCAATTTCTCTGGTGGACGTAGCCCACACTGGGTGAACCACGTAAATCTGTGTCTCTCTTGTATTGTGTGTCTTCTGTGTTTTTGTTTCTACATTTGTTTTATTTTATTGCTCCGCGGTCCTGTTTTTCTAACATTTGTGAAGGTTGATATGTTTCAAATGAGTTTTGACTTGTTTCGATGTTGTCTTGACGACTATGTTGTGTCAACCATGTTTTTTGACTTGTGTTTAGTCGATGGTGTTTGTTGACTTGTAAGTTGATTTTGAGTACACCAAGATGCAGGAAAATGCCATGTACTTTGATGAAGTACAAGATGTGACCATTTGCTTGAAGATAAAAATAATTTGTTGGCATCATTTTCAGTCTTGTATAAATTTGTTTTCAAGATTGATGGTTTTCTTGGCTTGTGACAAGATGTCGCAGGAAAGTTTTTGCAACCATTGGAGAGTTGATTGTTTTGATGCCAAAGAGTTTGCAAGAGAGACTTGATTCTCATTGGGAAGGTTGGCAGTCTTCCAAGCACAAAGAGAATAGTGGGTCAGCAACAGCCAGAGAACAGTGGTTGAGGGACATAGTCAGTTGTAGTGCAAGGCATGTTAAAGTATCCAGGTGATTGTCAAAAAGACTTTTCAAGTAGAATCACTTGATAGAACTTGAAAGAAGAGGAGTATTGAATCTCAGAGAGATAATCATAAGCTTTTGTGGGTCCAAAAGCCTTTCAGTGGGAAGGCGTGATCAAAATCTAGACCAGGGATCAAAATTTAGCTCAAGAATCAAATTTCTCGGAGTTGCCTCAAAACAAACAACACCGTATTCCTCATCGTCACGAACCCAACGCAACTCATTTGGGTTCAAACGGACATCGGATGAGAGAGATATCATGATTTGTTCGAATCATCAAACATGCAAAAAAAATTGCAGACTGTACAGTCTGTACAGGATGATGTGGTAGAGGTACGACCACTAACGTAGCAGGTGACATGGCAAGTGTTGATGTGTCATTTCTAAGGTAGCAGTTTGGGCAAATCTGTTGGTGACACGTGGCATGGTCTTTGGCAAATTATGAGGTGCCACGTGGCCCAGGCGTGGGCTGCCACGTGGCACCATGGTATAGGTAGGTTGGTTAAAACTTTATAGAGTCCATGGGGATCGAACCCCGGACCTCCACCATAGACCGAGTGCTTTGGCAATGGCCTCCCAACCCGCGCGCCATACTTTATGTCTTTATATATATATGATTTTATAATTATTTAAAATTGATTATGTGTTGAGTTGGGGCGCGTCCGGGCTGGGGCTTATCCCCAGCCCCTGGTCGCACACATATTACCATGTGACCATTATATATACAGAGAATGCATGCGGGTTTGGTACATTTCAAATGGTTAGCCCGCGGTTTCGGTGTTTACCATATGACCTTGCCAATTTTTGCACGGGGGGTTTGGATTTGGTTTGAAAACGGTTACCAGACACCCGCCACTTTTCATTCATTCATTCGCCCTTATAAATGGAGCCCTCTTTTGTCCTAGTGTGAGGTTACATGGTGACCCTTGTGACCATGGCCTTGGCGGTTAGGGGCTAGGCGCGCACATAATTGTTCAATAGTTTAGCCCATTTTTTGGTTACGCACATGTGCTAGGTTTTAGCACAAGTTTTTGAGCGTGTTCTTGGTTGAACACACAGAGGTGCATTTTGGCGAACCAGAGACAACAAGCTTGAAGGAAGAAAATGGCAGGAGGCCTATCTTCTTCATTTTTTGGCCAAATGAGGTGATGAAAAAGCCTAAATAGGGGTTTTTGGACGTTCTAAATCCATTGGAACTATTTTCAAAGCCATTTGAAGACTTCTTTTGCAGGTTTTTCACCATTGAAGTTTCAAAGAGCTCTAGGGAGCTTGAAGCCCTCATTGTTTGAGGTCTTGCTCAGATGAGCCTATGTTTGTTTTCTGTGATTGAATAATCATTTTTGGCTAATAAATATGGTCTGAACACTTTGGGATAGGTTTCAGATCCATTTGAGGACTTTTATAGGTGTTTTTTCCAAAGAGAAGCTCAACGAATCTTAAGGCCACATGTAGAAGAGGTTATGCCCAGATGAGCCATGATCCATTTTCAGAGTTCTATTAGTCATTTTTGGGGTTTTTATGTATTCTGAACCCAATGGTATAGCCAGAATTTCCATTGGAGTTGAACAACATCTTGTAAAAGAATCTTTGACAAATTAAGCCCAGAGAGCCAAGTCCATTGATGGAGGCTGAAGGAGATGTAGCCCAGAGAGAGGTGAACTCCTTTATCATGTTGTTCTTGTTGTGAGTGTTTGCTAGTTATTATTTTCTACAAGTCATTTTTGTTGTTGTATTTATGAAAACAACATATTTAATCTTGCAAAGACCTCACACATAAACATTTAAAAGAAGCATGAACTTAACACATAATTTTATCTTGCATATTTTAACACATGGAGCAAGGTCTTGTAAAGTTTTATTTTAATGAAGTAGAGGGTGCTTGCATAGCATAACAACTAAGCCCCCTATTTTCAAATCAGGTGGTATCAGAGCATAGTTTGTTGTGCTCATGTATTTGCCATTGATAGCTTGAGATTTAGTTGTTGGTATTTGTGCAAGTTTTGTGTTGAAGTTTGATATCTTGCAAGGATGGAGGAAGCTTCAAACATAGATATTTCTCATAGATCTTCATTATCTAAGTTATTTGACAAAGAGATGTTGAAGGAGTTACTAACCATGAGAGATGTGATAAAAGAGATGTGTGAAGATAGAAAGGAGAGCATTTCCCTTGAAGAGCAGTTGATGGCCATGAAGAAGGAGAAAGACCAGCTTATTGAAAAGTTGCATGAGATGGATACTCAACTCCATGAGGCAAAGGAAAGCCTTTCCAAGTACACACATGAACATAAGGTATGTAATGTTGGTTTATCTTCAAATTCCTCTCAAGATGAATGTTATGGTGTTTTTGAAAATCACACAAGAGGAATAGGGTCCAAGTTATTGTTAAAAATGGGCTATGAAGGTAGAGGTTTCGGGAAGCATGCACAAGGCATTGTTGAGCCTATTGTTGTTGAAGAGAGGCCCAAGTATTGTGGTCTTGGATATGAATGAAGAGATGGAGAAAATTCCAAAGCTGAGGAGACAAGGGAAAAGTTCCAAGAACAAATTTTGTTTCAAGTTCATCTCCTGAAGAAGGCTATAAAGGTGAAAGTTCAAGAACTTTTGTTGAAAGTTCAACCCCTCCAGCATGCAAAGTTTGTCTTCAAGATGAATGCAAATGTGTGAAACAAAAGAGTTGTGACATCCATGAGGACAAGAACAGATTTGTTGTTCTTCAAAGGAGAGCTTGTAACTCTTCAAATTCACCTCCTCAAAGAGGCGATAAAGGTGAATGTTCAAGGTATAATTCTGCTTATCATTCAGTTGCTTTTGATTATGTTAAGCATGATAAATTTGTATGTAAAAATGGAAGAAAACATCCATGTACATATTGTGGTTTATATAACCATCATATTTCAAAATGTTGGAAAAGATTGACCACTTTCAAGAAACTTTCCAAGCAAAGACAACGTGAAAAGAGGATACAAAAGATTTGCACTCATTGTCAGAAGAGGGGTCATCTCATTGATCAATGTTGGACATTGCATCCAACCACTCATCCACAACACAAGAAGGAGATGGATAAAGAGATTGGCAAGAATGGAAGAGGAGATTCCATCATCGATGTGAGTCAAGATGATTCACAAGAGGACGATTTTCAGCAGAAAAAGTCACCGTTGAGTTGGCTTGGTAAGAAATGGTTGGATTTCTTGAGCAAGTAAGGCTTGCATTTTCTGTTGTAAATGCACTTTTCAGCCTTATGTGTGCATTTATGTTGAGAGTATGATAAGTTACAACAGTTTATCACAACTTGTATGATGCAAGTTGCATGTGAATGCAATTCATTTGAAGGCAATTTTGTTTGTTGCACAAATTCGCCAGGAGGATGTAAAAGATGGGAATGATGTTCACTTGTTATAGCCATATATCTTTTTCATATTCAGCTCTTATGTACCCACATGTTTCGGGTTTATGTACTTATGTTTGTACTTGAAGGAGAGTTGAAGAGCTATGAACATGCATGTGTTTTGTGTGTATGTATAAGCAGTGAACCTAGTGATAGTTTATCATGAATGGCTCATGATTATAACATGATTGTGTATCATGAATGTCGACTTGTCAGTTTGTGAAGGTTGATATGTTTCAAATGAGTTTTGACTTGTGTCGATGTTGTCTTGACGACTATGTTGTGTCGATCATGTTTTTCGACTTATGTTTAGTCGATGGTGTTTGTTGAATTGTAAGTTGATTTTGAGTACACCAAGATGCAGGAAAATGCCATGTACTTTGATGAAGTACAAGATGTGACCATTTTCTTGAAGAGAAAAAGACTTTGTTGGCATCATTTTCAGTCTTGTATAAAAAAAAATTCAAGATTGATGGTTTTCTTGGCTTGTGACAAGATGTCACAGGAATTTTTTTGCAGCCATTGGAGAGCTGATTGTTTTGGTGCCAAAGAGTTCACAAGAGAGACTTGATTCTTAGTGGGAAGGTTGGCAGTCTTCCAAGAACAAACAGAACAGTGGGTCAGCAGTAGCCAAAGAACAGTGGTTGAAGGACATAGTCAGTTGTAGTGCAAGGCATGTCAAAGTATCCAGATGATTGTCAAAAAGACTTTTCAAGTAGAATAACTTGATAGATCTTGAAACCAGAGGAGTATTGAATCTCAGACAGATAATCATAAGCTTTTGTGGGTCCAAAATCCTTTCAGTGGGAAGGTGTGATCAAAATCTGGACCAAGGATCAAAATTTAGCTCAAAAATAAAATTTCTAGGAATTGCCTCAAAACGAATAGGAGCATAGCCCTCGTCGTCACAAACACAATGCAACTCGTTTGGGTTCAAATGGACGTCGGATGAGAGAGATATCATGATCTGTTTGAATCGTCAAACATGCAAAAAAAATTGCAGACTGTACAGTCCGTACAGGATGACGTGGTAGAGGTACGACCACTGACATAGCAAGTGACATGGAAAGTGTTGATGTGTCATTTCTGAGTTAGCAGTTTGGGTGAATCTGTTGGTGACACATGGCATGGTCTTTGGCAAATTATGAGGTGCCACATGGCCCGGGTGTGGGATGCCACGCGGCACCATGGTATAGGTTGGTTGGTTAAAAGTTTATAGAGTCCATGGGGATCGAACACCGGACCTCCACCATAAACTGAGTGCTTTGGCAATGGCCGCCCAACCGACGTGCCATACTTTATGTCTTGTTATATATATGATTTTATAATTATTTAAAATTAATTATGTGTTGAGTTGGGGCGCGTCCGGGCTGGGGCTTAGCCCCAGCCCCTGGTCGCACACATATTACCATGTGACCATTATATATATGGAGAACGCGTGCGAGTTTGGTACATTTCAAATGGTTAGCCCGCGGTTTCGGTGTTTACCATATGACCTTGCCAACTTTTTCACGTGGGGTTTGGATTTGGTTTGAAAATGGTTACCACACACCCGCCACTTGTCATTCATTCATTCGCCCTTATAAACATAGCCCTATTTTACGCTAGCGTGAGGTTACATGGTGACCCTTGTGACCGTGGCCTTGGCGGTTAGGGGCTAGGCGCGCCCATAATTGTTCGACAGTTTAGCCCGTTTTTCGGTTACGTGCGTGTGCTAGGTTTTAGCATGATTTTTTGAGTGTGTTCTTGGCTGAGCACACAGAGGTGCATTTTGGCGAACCAGAGACAACAAGCTTGAAGGAAGAAAATGGCAGGAGGCCTATCTTCTTCATTTTTTGGCCAAATGAGGTGCCGAAAAAGCCCAGCTAGGGGTTTTTGGAAATTCTAAATACATTGGCACTGTTTTCAAAGTCATTTGAAGACTTCTTTTGTAGGTTTTTCACCATTGAAGTTTCAGAGAGCTCTAGGGAGCTTGAAGCCCTCATTGTTTGAGGTCTTTCTCAGATGAGACTATGTTTGTTTTCTGTGATTGAATAATCATTTTTGGCTAATTAATATGCTCTGAACACTTTGGGATAAGTTTCAGATCCATTTGAGGACTTTTACAGGTGTTTTTTCCAAAGAGAAATTCAAGGAAGGTTAAGGCCACATGTAGAAGAGGTCATGCCCGGATGAGCCATGATCCGTTTTCAAAGTTCTATTAGTCATTTTTGGGGTTTTTATGTATTCTGAACCCAATGGTATAGCCATAATTTACATTGGAGTTGAGAAACATCTTGTAAAATAATCTTTGACAAATTAATCCCAGAGAGCCAAGTCCATTGATGGAGGATCAAGGAGATGTAGCCCAGAGAGGGGTGAACTCCTTTATCATGTTGTTCTTGTTGTGAGTGTTTGCTGGTTATTATTTGATACAAGTTGTTTTTGCTATTGTATTTATGAAAACAACATATTTAATATTGCAAATACCTCACACATAAACATTTAAAAGAAGCATGAACTTAACACACAATTTTATCTTGCATATTTTAACACATGGAGCAAGGTCTTGTAAAGTTTTATTTTAATGAAGTAGAGGGTGCTTTCATAGCATAACAAGTCAGCCCCCTATTTTTAGATTAGGTGGTATCAGAGCATAGTTTATTGTGCTCATGTATTTGACATTAATAGCTTGAGATTTAGCTATTGGTATTTGTGCAAGTTTTGTGTTGAAGTTTGATATCTTGCAATGATAGAGGAAGCTTCAAACATAGATAGTTCTCATACATCTTCATTATCTAATTTCTTTGACAAAGAGATGTTGAAGGAGTTACTAACCATGAGAGATGTGATGAAAGAGATGTGTGAATATAGAAAGGAGAGCATTTCCCTTGAAGAGCAGTTGATGGCCATGAAGAAGGAGAATGACCAACTTCTTGAAAAGTTGCATGAGATGGAGACTCAACTCCATGAGGCAAAGGAAAGCCTTTCCAAGTACACACATGAACATAAGGTATGTAATGTTGGTTTATCTTCAAAATCCTCTCAAGATGAATGTTTTGGTGTTTTTGAAAATCAGACAAGAGGAATAGGGTCCAATCTATTGTTAAAAATGGGCTATGAAGGTAGAGGTTTGGGCAAGCATGCACAAGGCATTGTTGAGCTATTGTTGTTGAAGAGAGGCCCAAGTATTGTGGTCTTGGATATGAATGAAGAGATGGAGCAAATTCCAAAGTTGAGGAGACAAGGGAAAAAGTTCCAAGAACAAATTTTGTTTCAAGTTCATCTCCTCAAGAAGGCTATAAAGGTGAAAGCTCAAGAACTTTTGTTGAAAGTTCAACCCCTCCATCATGCAAATTTTGTGTTCAATATGAATGCAAATGTGTGAAACAAAAGAGTTGTGACAGCCATGAGGACAAGAACAGATTTTTTGGTCTTCAAAGGAGAGCTTGTAACTCTTCAAATTCACCTCCTCAAAGAGGCGATAAAGGTCAATGTTCAAGGTATAATTCTTCTTAGCATTCAGTTGATTTTGATTATGTTAAGCATGATAAATTTGTATGTAAAAATGGAAGAAAACATCCATGTACATATTGTGGTTTATATAACCATCATATTTCAAAATGTTGGAAAAGATTGACCACTTTCAGGAAACTTTCCAAGCAAAGACAACGTGAAAAGAGGATGAAAAAGATTTGCACTCGTTGTCAGAAGAGGGGTCATCTCATTGATCAATGTTGGACATTGCATCCAACCACTCATCCACAACACACGAAGGAGATGGATAAAGATATTGCCAAGAATGGAAGAGGAGATTCCATCATCGATGTGAGTCAAGATGATTCACAAGAGGACGGTTTTCAGTAGAAAAAGTCACCGTTGAGTTGGCTTTGTAGGAAATGGTTGGATTTCTTGAGCAAGTAAGGCTTGCATTTTCTGTTGTAAATGCACTTTTCATCCTTATGTGTGCATTTATGTTGAGAGTATGATAAGTTGCAACAGTTTATCACAACTTGTATGATGCAAGTTGCATGTGAATGCAATTCATTTGAAGGCAATTTTGTTTGTTGCACAAATTCTCCAGGAGGATGTAAAAGATGGGAATGATGTTCACTTGTTATAGCCATATATATTTTTCATATTCAGCTCTTATGTACCCACATGTTTCGGGTTTATGTACTTATGTTTGTACTTGAAGGAGAGTTGAAGAGATATGAACAGGCATGTGTTTTGTGTGTATGTATAAGCAGTGAACCTGGTGATAGTTTATCATGAATGGTTCATGATTATAACATGATTGTGTTTCATGAATGTCGACTTGTCAGTTTGTGAAGGTTGTTATGTTTGAAATGAGTTTTGACTTGTGTCGATGTTGTCTTGATGACTCTGTTGTGTCGATCATGTTTTTCGACTTGTGTTTAGTTGATGGTGTTTGTTGATTTGTAAGTTGATTTTGAGTACACCAAGATGCAGGAAAATGCCATGTACTTTGATGAAGTACAAGATGTGACCATTTGCTTGAAGAGAAAAAGACTTTGTTGGCATCATTTTCAGTCTTGTATAAATTTGTTTCCAAGATTGATGGTTTTCTTGGCTTGTGACAAGATGTCGCATGAAAGTTTTTGCAGCCATTGGAGAGCTGATTGTTTTGACGCCAAAGAGTTCACAAGAGAGACTTGATTCTCAGTGGGAAGGTTGGCAGTCTTCCAAGAACAAAGAGAACAATGGGTCAGCAATAGCTAGAGAACAATGGTTGAGGGACATAGTCAATTGCAGTGCAAGGCATGTCAAAGTATCCAGGTGATTGTCAAAAAGACTTTTCAAGTAGAATCACTTGATAGAACTTAAAAGAAGAGGAGTATTGAATCTCAGAGAGATAATCATAATCTTTTGTGGGTCCAAAATCATTTCAGTGGGAAGGCGTGATCCCTTGCTACTCCAAGTCACGATCTCCGAAATATTGAAATTTTAACATGAGTTTTCGGGACTTCATGAACCGGAAGTTCGCGATGCAAGCGATTCCACAATCCTTCGTTGCTCCAAACCCTCAAATCCGAAATGCCGAAATTCAACACCTTTGAGTGTTAAGACACTCAGCCTCAATCTCCTCGCTACTTTCCAAGATCCGATGGCTCTCGGGTCTTCAACACTTTTCCATGAAGTGGCTCCACCATTCGTTTCTGCTCTTCAGTTTGGCTTCCCTCACTGAGCTTTTCCAACTCAAAAACCTTGGAAGATTTTCTCTGTGCCTGTTCTTCTTGCACTTTCTCTCCTGAGGTTATGGACTTAGAACAAGTCCACTCTTGCACACTCTTGGTGCTCTCGAGAATTTGAATAACTCAGATTCGAGAGGTTTTCTTGGAAAGAACACTCCTTATGCCCAACTGCTGTTCTCCTTCTCGATGCACACCTTGTAGAGATTACAGAGTATTCAAAAATTCGGTGAGTGTCTTCTCTTTGACACTTCTTCTCTCTGAACTCGAAATAGAGTCCCTTCTGTGCACTCTGTGCACTTGCTAAATGCCCGCCGGGTAGAGCTTCCACAGAACCTTCAGTAGTTTTGTTTTCTCCATGTGCTATTTCTGCACAGTCTTCACCTCCAGAGTGTTCAGTAACTCTGAGGATTCTCCTGAGTTGTGAATTCTCCTGGTGTGCTTGCCTGGCACGTTCTCCTCTCATCTCAAGTGAGAGATCCAGATACACACTCCTTGAATTGGCTAAAGAACCTCCTCTATTTCCTTGTGCACTCCTTGCACAGCCTAAAGAACCTAGATAGAAATCAATAAACTGACAAATAGATAGAAAGATCTATCTATCACCTGTGTCTACAACATTCAATTCTGAAACATAAACACATGAACAACAATATGCAGGAAAAAATACTCTTTGTATTAATGAGTATGTCTATACAACTATTTACAATGGCTGGATTGTAACAAGTCTCAACTCTCTCCCCCTGAGACCTCTCTGCCTAAAATCCATCCTAACCTCTCTCTCTCTATTTTCCTCCTATCTCTCTAATTACAAAGAGGGCTCTCTCGAGCTTATCCTCCACCTCACCATCTCTGAGCTATCGGTATCACAAAGTGACTCCATTACATAAGTGGAAGTCACAGATCTGACTAATCTAGACTTAGTTGTAGGTAGCCAATTAAGGAAACCTCAACCACTACCTGTGCAGATGCGTGTTCATCTCTTACAGCCTTACAAGATTTAATACAAATTTCAAATTTTGAAAAACAAGAGGGTTGCGCCTCTCCCTTTCTCCATTAAATGCGTGTTGGATGTGTTGGCTAGCTGGCACGCTGCTGGCATGGAGTGGTTCTCCTACATCATACTCCTCAGCTAGAAAAGTCATGAGCTCCTGCTCATGAGCTCCTCTTCTCCAGTGTTGAAATCCACCTAGATCCCAAACTCTGGAGTTGTCCATATGCTCCTCTGCTTCGCTATTGTTGTTTCCCTACTGCCATGGAAGGTTCTTCTCTGCTGAGCTTCCCTTTGATGATAGCTTCCTGTGCTGACTTCGACATCAGCTTTTTGATTTCATCTATCACCTCGTCCAGCTACTCCAGTGGTTGGCTCTTTGTATGCAGTCCTCTCTACTGCAACTCTGTCTTCTCAATGGGAAGATCTTCTTGATCTCCCCTGCTACCTTTATCTCTTTTTGTGGCACTAAGTGGCCACTCTATTGCCGACTCCAGCTCTGCAGTCTCCTCACTGAACTGTTGTTCATCTTCTTCCTGTGGCAGTTCTATTGCTGCCATTTCTCTTGCTGGCATACTTCTAGCTTCTTCTTGCTTCTCCCCAGGCTGGTATGCTCCTCCATTTGTCTCCTTTTCTATTGCAGTCTCCAGTGCTACAGTCATTTCCTGGTCAGCTTCTTGGATGAAAATTTTGAGCAATTTTGTCGAATGATCCTCTTCTACAATTTGCATGACTGTCTCTTCGTGGTAGCCATATACTAGCTCTGGATTGTTCAACCAATCCTCCAGCATATCTAAATCCATCTCCCATGGAGTGAGCATCTTATCTGCATGCTCCTACTCTGTTGGGGCAAACATTAGTGTCTTCTCCTCCTCTCCCTCTATGACAATCATTGTTGGTTGTCCTTCTTCTGTTGTTGCTTATGCAACACATACTCTGGCCTCAAATGGGCTTCTTGGTAGAAATACTTCAATTCCCTCAATGATCAGAATGTATTTCTAACCTTCTCCTCTCAACACTCCTTGCTGATCCAAACTCTCCTCTGAGTTCATGAGACTTTCACATAGCCTCATATTTTCCCCCTTGCCCACTTGGCAGTATGGGATTTTTCTGTTGCCCACCTGACAGTCTATGAGATCAATCGATCCCATCTCCATCAACACACCTTATTGATATGAACTCTCCTCTGAGTTCATGAGACTCTTAGACAATCTCATCTCCTTTCCCCTGCCCATCTGGCAATTTGGGAATTTCCTACTACCCACCTGGCAATCTATGAGACCAAATGGTCCCATCTCATTTCCCACCTGTCAATCTGAACTTTCGGCACTACTCCCCTGGCAGTACGCGAGACCTTCCACTGATCTCTTTCCATTTCCCACCTGACAATTTGAAAGTCCACTTTTGCCCACCTGACAGCTTATGAGATCCTCTGTTAATATCATACCATTTCCCTCCTGGAAATATGAATTTCCATGGCTTTCCTCCTGACAGTCTATGAGATCCTCCAATGATCTCACTTCATTGCCCACCTGAAAATTGGAAAATTCATTTGTGCCCTCCTGGCAGTTTATGAGACCTGCAACTGATCTCTCTTCCTCATCACTGAGGGTTTCTCCAATTTCTGGCTCACAGATGCAAACTAGCTCTGTGTCACTGAGGTTTTCAGCATACCTCAACAGTCTCCATTGTCCCCTGGCCAACAATTTCTTGACTGGCCACTTTGCTTTCCTCCCCAGAGCCCATTCATATGCCCACCACGGTTTTGCATTCTACTGCTACCACAGTGTAAGCACCTCCATCCTCACTCGTATCTTAGCGAGTTCTTTGTCGATCTCATCTTTCCTCATCTACTAGTGGTCTCCTCTTCCACCACGCTCTTGGCCTTCAATAGCCATCTCTACCTTATGTTTTCCCTCTTGGAAAACTTATGGATCACTCTATGCCTGAGAGTATCTCCATCTCCTACAACTCGCCTAGCTATCTATTGATTGTTGCACATCTGTAAAAATCACTACAAAGAATCATTACTCCGTCTCCTCCTTCACCTACTATCTACAGATGAATCTCTACTCCTAATTTCACTTGATGTTACCAGGATTTCTCCCACGATATCTTCTTTAACGATCTCCTCTTTTTCTTTTGTCTGCAATCTACAGACAAAAATCATCTCTAATACCACTTGATGGTATAATAGTATTTTCTTTATCTACTCTGCCTCCCTCTGCTTGCAGTCTACAGACAGAAAGTGGCTCTGATACCACCTAATGTAGACACCCTACCTCAGCAGGGTCCATTGATCTCTCGGTCTCTG
This sequence comes from Picea abies, assembly GCA_900067695.1. Classification (NCBI taxonomy): domain Eukaryota; kingdom Viridiplantae; phylum Streptophyta; class Pinopsida; order Pinales; family Pinaceae; genus Picea; species Picea abies. The sequence continues at coordinate 21,391 of CBVK0100097538.1, forward strand.
GATCGTGCTTCTTCTGAGCTGAGTTAGCTCTTCAGGCTCTTGCTAGAACCCTTTAGAAAAATCCACAGGTCCCCATTTTCTCCTCTAGCACAGTCCTTCAAAAAAATCTGTGCGCGTGCCCTTTTTCCTTGGCACTCTTCCCTGTTTTGAATCGACATGCCTTTCGGGTTTCGGGGTTTCAGAACTCCTGCGAGTGAGTTCTCCCTGTCTCCTTGTCCTCTTGGACTTTCGGTCTCTGAAATGTCGAAAAGGCACAACGCCATAATTGGCTACTCCCTTAGCCTTTCGGTTCTTTGCGTTTCGCAATTTCGCGAGTCGGGACTCCCAGGCTCCCAACTCCTGGTCTCTCGAGTACCTGGTACCCAGAATGTCGAAATGATGGCCCACAATAATATGCTACCGGCTTTCGCGATTCGAGGAATAACAAAGCAAGCATTCTCCCTTCCCCTGTCTTCTGACTCTCCGGCTGTCGAAATGCTAAAATGTCCTGGCACCTATTCCTTCGGGATTTCGCGATTCGGGGAATCATGATACAAGGAATCCTCTGGTCCTCTGCCTATCAACCTTCCAGTTCCTGAAATGCCGAAATGGCTGCTTCTTCCGGGACCAAAATCTTTTGGGCCTTCGGGTTTCGAGACTTCGTGACCCCAACTGCAACAACTCTTGGTCTCCCAAACTTCTGGGTCCCGAAATGTCGAAGTCTAACTGTGACTACGGTCGTCCTTATGGGATTTAGGAATTCACAATTTCGCGATTTTGGTTGCAGATGATCTTTGGTCCTTCAACCTCCCGGTGTTCGAAATGTTGATTGGCTTCGATTTTTCACACCTGTCCTCCATAATGGATGGTCTCTATGCTTTTTAGGACTTCACAGGTTGCGAAGTCAAAATACTTCTCTCCTTCTTCCTTTCGATGCCCAAATCTCTGAAATACGTGGATCTCCGCCACATGTCCCTCCAACGAATGGGAGATCCTGTTCTTTTCGGGACTTTGACGGGTCTTTTCCTCCTTATGCCGTTACGAGGATCTAAACCTCATGCACCTTGTCTAGATCTGACGTTCACAGACCTCGGTGCTAGATTTGACGGCCCAGATCCTTCCTCCTCTTCTTTGATCCAACGGCTCTCAAGCCACTACGCTCCAGATCCAACGGTCTAGCTTCTTTTGGGATTTTGTGATTCAGGAGTTCGTGATGCAGCGAATCCACTATCCCTTGCTGCTTTGAGTCCCAAACTCCAAAATATTGAAATTCGAACACAAGTTTTTAGGACTTCGTGAATTGGAAGTTCACGATGCAAGCGATTCCACAATCCTTCATTGCTCCAAACCCTGAACTCAAAAATGATAAAATTCAACACCTTTGAGTGTTAAGACATGCGGCCTCAATCTCCTCACTACTCTGCAATATCCGATGGCTCTCGAGTCTTCGACACTTCTCCACGAAGTGGCTCTGTCATTCATTTCTGCTCTTCTGTGTGGCTTTCCCCCCTGAGCTTTGCCAACTCAGAAACCTTGAAAGATTTTCTCTATGCACGTTCTTCCTGTGCTTTCTCTCCTGAGCTTATGGAATTAGAACAAGTCCACTCTCGCACACTCCTGGTGCTCCTGATAATTCAAATAACTCAGATTTGAGAGGTTTTCTTGGAAATAAAACTCCTTACGCCCAACTAGCGTTCTCCTACTCGATGCACACCTTGCAGAGATTATAGTGTATTCAACAACTCTGTGAGTGTCTTCTCTTCGACACTTCTCCTCTCTGAACTCGAAATAGAATCCCTTTTGTGCACTCTATCCACTTGCTCAATGCCTGTCGGGCAGAGCTTCCACAGAACCTTCAGTAGTTCTGTTTTCTCCCTTTGCTTTTGCTACAGAGTCTTCACCTCCAGAGTGTTCAGTAACTCTGAGGCTTCTCCTGAGTTGTGAATTCTCTTGGTGTGCCCGCCTGGGATGTTCTCCTCTGATCTCAAATGGGAGATCCGGATATGCACTCCTTGCGTTGGCTACAAAACCTCCTCTGTTTCATTGTGCACTCCTTGCACAGCCTAAAGAACCTAGATAGAAATGGACAAACTCACAAACAGATAGAAAGATCTATCTATCACCTATGTCTACAACATTCAATTCTGAAACATAAAAACATGAACAATAATATGCAGGAAAAACTGCTCTTTGTATTCATCAGTATGTCTATACAACTGTTTACAATGGCTGGACTGTAACAAGTCTCAACTCTCTCTCCCTGAGACCTCTTTGCCTAAGATCCCTCCTATCCTCTCTCTCTCTCTATTTTCCTCCTATCTCTCTAATTACAAAGAGGGCTCTCTCTAGCTTATCCTCGACCTCACCGTCTCTGAGCTATCGCTATCACAGAGCGGCTCCATTACATAAATGGAAGTCCCATATATGATTAATCTGGACTTAGTTGCAGGTAATCAATTAAGGAAACCTCAACCACTACCTGTGCAGATGCATGTTCGGCTCTTACAACCTTACAGAATTTAATACAAATTTCAAATTTTGAAAAATGAGAAGGTTGCGCCTCTCCCTTTCTCCATTAAATGCATGCTGGATGTGTTGGCTGGCTGGCATGCTGCTGACATGGAGTGATGCTCCTGCATCAACTTTTAATGACACTAAAATGATACTAATGTTAGCACACAATTCATTTTCAGGAAACTTGTGTGGTATTTCTGGGTATTTGTGGTAAAAGATTCAAAACCGATACTAAGGTATTATCCTTAAAGAGAGACTTTAAATTAGATTATATTGTGAATGCATATAGCCTACTCATTAGTACTACCATTGGCCTCAAGATCTTTCCATTGATTAACATAGCAAGGTGGTATTTGTAGATTATGATAAGAGTATTTTATTTTAAAGAATTCAAACTTGTTTAGATATTATATAAAATCTTTTGAAAATTCAAACTGGCAATAATAATTAGTAAGATTATGTAAGATTTCTTCACTTTAAAATAGGTATTTATTCTTAAAATTTAAATTTTCTAAATATTATATAAAATCCTTTCAATTTGAATTTTATAAATTATAATTTAAAAATTATTACGATTTAGTAAATATTTACACTTTAAAATAAAATATTTATCCCAAAAAAATTCCAGAGTCCATTGTTCAACTTCAACTTTGAACACTTTGTTCCTATAAACAATGTGCAATACAACACTAGAGTCTCTAAATTTGATGGCCACAATGCCATGGTTCGTGGCTGCATCTTTCTATGAAGTTTTAAATCGACGAAGTAGCAAATTAATTAATTATGGATTCCAATGTATGCATGATTCATAAATTAATATAATTACTAAATTGTGTTCCATTAATGTATTCATTGAAAATTATGAGGGAAATAAGATACTCACTGAATGTTCTCTAGATATCTTTGTTCTAACAAACTCTTCCCATAAGGGTTGCCACCTTCCATGTTCATAGTGTCTTGCACTTGTTCAATAGAATACATTTCAGTTTATTTTTCAGTTATCGAAATAGTTTACAAAATTGTCAAAAATATTATTCAAATCAAGTGTATACTTGGATACTCCCCGACATATTGATGCACCCCTTAAATCCATTTATTTTTTTGAAAAATTAGTCATAGAAATTGCTTCTTCTTTCTACGTAAAACAGACTAGAAATACGAAAAAAATCTCAACTATAATTTATAAAACAAATGTTTAGATTTTAAAAAGTAATGAAAAACACATACCTCCTAGAGAGGTAACATATTCTTCCATCGACAAGTCCATCTCGTCGAGGGATTCTTTCTATTGGTCAATATGAATTCAAGAAACGGAAGGTTTTGCATTATGAATGGGAGCCCAAAATGCTTATTGAACACAAAGACATCTATAGAGTTGTAGTGGAATTTTTCAATTATGCCGAATCCAGGATTAACATAAAATCAAAATATGTGGTTGTTCCCGTTCCCTAACACTTGGGAGCTACCATAAGATAATATTTGGAAGCTCTCTGTTTCTTATCATATCCCCTAAAAAAATAAGATAAAGATAAACTGTCAGATATCCGTTTCATTTAAAAAAATCCTTACAAGTGAAGATGAAATTTATATGTGTATATATATAAAATTTATATGTATTCGGTATATATGTGTATATATATAAAAGGATACTTGGTGGAAACATAGAGACTTTCTCACATTTAGTTGATGGTACACAATGTAAATCTATATGAAATTTATATGTGTATATATATAAAATTTATATGTATCTGGTATATATGTGTATATATATAAAAGGATACTTGATGGAAACATAGAGACTTTCTCACATTTAGTTGATGGTACACAATGTAAATCTATAATTTCATTAGACATCAGATATGGAAGAAGGCAGCCAATTTCAAGGACTGAGGAAACCAACTAAGTCTTTTATTATATGAAAAATTGGTCATTCAAACTGGGAGGCTCAATATCCCTAACATAGAAAAGATGTATCAATATTTTTTTTGGCATACTCGCAATAACTGAAAAGTATACTAATTATGAGGAGAAATTCAGCCCAACATTGGAGTTGTAAATAGGAATCCAAGGTCCCACAAAAATAGACAGAGAACCTTGATAGTACCAAAAGCTTCTCAAACAATCTCTCTATATAGTACCAAAATACTAGTACAGTAACATAAAACCAGATTTCAATGGGTATCTGAGATTCACGGATGGTAGTAACACAAAACTAGATTCATGGTGCTTTGTATAGGATGTATTTCTTAACAAGGGGTTTTATACATAATATATGTCTTTGTATAGGGATTAAAAAAACAACTAATGATGTTTTTCAAGGACCTATTGCATGTTTGGAACATGGATGGATTTCTTGTGTCAAACATTCCATAACTTGTATGGCATTAAAGTGGGCAATAATACTAGAGAGGCCTTTCTTTAACAAATTCTCCATATGATTAGATTTTAGTATTTCAAGTGGGCCTACCTGAATCCCTCAAAGGGTGTGTAGATGACCCTCTTTAGTGAAACTCATATATAGTTCCTCCAAATTCATGGTGACTAGTCCCAAAGTGTGTAGTCATTCCATCCCTAATATTATATCATAACCACCCATATTGATGGAAAATAGATTGGTTTTGATATGATAGTCTCCCATCTAGATATTGACATTTTCACATCTTCCCTCACATTTCACATACCTCCATTGGTGATCATAATGTGGGATTTGTGCACTAAGTGGACATAAAAAATGAGCTTATTCTACCACTTTATTGTGAATGAAATTATGAGTATTGTTGTTTTCAACTAGGACTATGAATTCTCGATGCTCGATGTAGCCTGTAAATCTCAAGGTTTGTGGAGGTGAAATGCATGATAATGCATGCAAGGATATTTAGGGTTCTTCCTAGGGGAATTGATGTTCAATAACTTCATAAGTAGTAGGTTTGATGTCTTCATCCGGTAACTTTGATGGCTATTTTATAGCTATGTATTCTATGACCATAATGGTCATATCAATTTGGAAAAAATTCTATTCTTTACACTTATGACATGGAGAATATTTTTCATCATAATTATAGTAGAGTCCACATCTTTCATATTCTACCATTTCTACAAGAGACAACATCTGTACTTTCAAGGGATGAGTAGGGGATGTGTTTGTCGAATTGACTTAGGGAGGGTGAGACCGATGAATGAACGAGGGATTTTTGGTTTTTGCATTGATCACCATCTTTGCTTCTAGATCCCTCTAACATGTTTCCAACTAGTTAGAGGAATATTGCATTCTAAATTGTGCTTGAATCTCCTCATTGAGGCCACTAATGAAACATTAATTAGAAAAAAAAATGGTTAGGTTCTCTGTACAGATGGGTAATTTCTCAAAGGATGAGATGAGGTCTACAAATCAACATGTTTTTCATATATTGGTATTGAGTATCTCCCTCGAAACATACACAAATATATATAACAAAATAACTCCAGGTGATGTAGCACACAAAGGATTTTTTATCCAATTCCCACCATTAGCATCGTCCTTGATCTAGATACAAGACCTCCGCCCAAAGTTTCACCATGTTATTTGTAATGCCATCAAAAGTGAATTATGTTCCAACTAGGTGACCCATCCTAATGGGTTAGAACCATAAAACTTGTTTAGGTCCGCTTTGGGAAAATGGTGCCAAATGTTAGTATCCATTGAGGGTGGTTTATGGCTATGAGAACAATAAGCAGGTTGTTAGTGGCTAGATATTCCTAAGTTATAAGTTTTTTCTTTGTGTGTCTCAATGTTCTATGGATTCTAGGGGTATACTTCTGGTATGCATTTAACTTGCAAAAGTGACAACTTATCATTCAACATACAATCAAATTTGTAGGGTCTTTTGACCTTTATAATCCATCTACTTATCCCACTTCTAATCCAATGTCTAATACAAACCATTTATGGTATTCTAAATTTGTTGAGGCTGGCCATTAAGAGTCATGTATTGAACTTCTAGGTTTTCAAACCTATTGATAGTTAAGTGGGTGGTCATAATGTCTAAGGTGTTGGTATGAGGTGGTTTATAGGTCTCCAACATCTGTAAGTTCACTGAAAAATATTATTGGGTCTTGAGGACAAAGGAGTGTCAGGTGATATATTTCTTTGATATATGTGTGTGGTCCAATAGTAGTACTCGACTCAATATCTCAGAAAGAGGTTCAATCGTTCCCTTATCCATACTAATCAACTACATAGGTACTAGAGAGTGATATCCCTGAGTGATTTTCTCGGTGTACTATTGCAACAAAATGGTCGATCTATTTATTTAAAGCTATTTTCAAGTATACCTATGGAATTTCCTATATATCCAAAGATATGTGGAAGTGAGGTTACATATATAGTTACTATCTAGTGTGTTACTACTCAAATAGGTAAAAAGGGTTTCCAACAATGTGATTCCACTTGATTTCCTGCATGTATTCTTCCATGACCGCAATTTTACCAATTGAACGACAGATCATTGTATTATTCAAAAATGGTGGCACATGTCCCTTTTTTTTTTTGAAACAATTAGGAGCTCACAAACCCAATAAAGAGCTCTACAATCACCAAAAAATAACTTACATTTGAAGGTAAGGTTTGAAGCCAAAAATTTGAAATAAGCACAAATCTTATAATATTTATTAGAATTTCTATTATGACCACTTTCTGGAAATCGCATGGCCATTTTTCATCTACTTGCACTAGTATAAAAGCAATCTCGGCACAATCAAATTATATTCACTTTGCAATATCCATGGTTGTCACAAGGAAAAAACCCTAAGACAATTGATTTATAAATCAATGATATATTCACTTCTGAGACTCCGTTTGAGATATTCTTTATTTACTTGGATGTTTTGTGAGAGGAACCCAAATATATATTGGTTTCCTCAAATTCTACACATAAAATTTCAAAAAATGATCTGAAGTCATCATTTTTTCCCCTCTAAATTCTTACAAAAATATTTTTTAGCCAAGAAAGAGTTGTGATACCACATGCAATGTACTTAAACTCAAAAATTTAGAGAAATCACATAGAATATAATATAATACTACCAAAAAAAAAGAATACAAGAGAAAATAGATCAACCCTGAGAAAGATTTTTTGTATTAATGATATTAAAAAAGAAAGAGTTACGTCCACTTACCTCTTCAAGGGGGGAAACTGTAGAGAAGAGCTCGAAATATGATAAAAAGTATCGAAAATACATTACTTAACCTTCTACTGAGGATATATATACCAATAGACATTCTTAACTACCTACAGGCCCACTTATAATGAGGGTCGACTAACTAATTTGGGCCTTACTAATAAAGAGGATCTTTTTTACAATGAGTGAGTATTAACTAACTATTTTTTCAATTAGGTGTTGAGGAGGTTTCCCTACTCTAGGGTTAGAATACTCCTTGGAAGACCCCAACAACATTATATCCATGAATTTCATTCTCAAGGAATGTCTAGTCTCATCCTAGACTCATTTGAGGGGTTACTACATGTGAATACCTCGATAGGTAAACTAAAAGGCTTGAAGGATGACATAGCTTTAAGACACATAGAGGACAATGGGAGACTCAGGGATAGGCAGGAGATCAAAGTAATGGCACACAAATTCAATGAATAACATGTCGATGAGAAATTCACATGCCATGATGACAAGGCATGGGTATGACAGTTCACAAAAGCATTTTTTGTGTTTCGCAAGTGAGAGACAAGGATGGCGTAACCTATATTCATTACTCAAATACAAATGGAAGTGTATTTCAATATAGACCTTATAGTCTCAATTTTCACTATACATGTGGTATAAATAAATATGGGGAAAAACCCAATCAAATTTCAATATTTTAATATAAGATATATTATCTCAAATGTGTACCCAAAAAATACTAAAGCTCCTGGATATCCATAAACTTGCATGCATATATTCATGAGTAAGGAGGTTTGTTTTATACACCATGATTGCAAGGATAAACAAAGTTCCACAATATCTGCATGTGTGGTACATCGAACGAGTAGGCTACTACTACTACTGCATCAATGGTGGAAACTGTCACTGATGTGTCTCCAGGGGTCGAAGGTTTTCTATTTGACCATAGCCATTGCACACATGATATAGTTAGATATAGAAAAAAAAAATCACAGAATAAATTCTCTCTCTCTCTCTCTCTCTCTCTCTCTCTCTATATATATATATATATATATATATATATATATAGAGAGAGAGAGAGAGAGAGAACTCCTCCATGAAACTATCATGTTCAGTGGCCTTCATCGACCCATAACAAATCTTCTCACAACTCGGCCATCTATGAGGGCTACATGAACTAGGATGGGAATGTCTAGTGTGTCCATGTGGCCTCCCCTAACCATACTTTTCTATAGGGATTGAAGTCCCAATCCCTCATGCAACATCACTTGAAGTTGCCTCCTGTCAGGATAACACTATGAATGTGATATGCTGCACTAGGCTATTAGTTAAGGTGGAAATGAATGGCTAGGTCTCGCTAATTTTTTTTATATGGGAGGATGTTAGGCATGGGGGTTAGGCCTTCAACTATGATGATGCAAAGCTAGAAATTGGTCATAGCTGGTATTTGGTTGATCCTGTGTGGACCCACAAACCACTCCCTCGAATTCACCAATGTCAAAGTAGTTGACATGGTAACCTAACATAAACTCATACCATAATTTCCTAAGGAAATACAAAGAGACCTCCCTATTATTCCCTATTATTGCAGAGAGGTTTGTCAAAAACCATGGACCACCTATCCATCCACTTGTCTACAAAAACTTGTTAGGTGTACCAATCCATACAAATGCATTTCTTTGTGACCAAATATTATAAATAAACAATTTCATCAAATCTTATTTTGAAATGTTGAGATCTCTAACGTGATTTCTATCTAGACCCATCCTATAATAATCAAACATTCTAACACCATAATCATAAATAGTTGATACTATGAAGTAACCATAATCATAAATATTTGATATTGTGAAGTAACCATGGTATCTAGCATTGTTTCTACATCAACTCTAAAATCTTGTACAAAGATTCAAAGTTTACATTTCTTGGTTATGAGTTGGGGTTAGGTTTCTCTTTATATGGCGATAGTGGGTTTCCATATTATTAAAGTATGTTGGGGTCAGGAACCACAGCGAACATTTATACAACTACCACACTTCAGAATTTTCCTTACGTAGACTTCTGTCTACCTTTGATTTTCACTTAACGTTCATAACAACTTCTTAGACTTCTCTCTATCTCTGATTTCACTTCACGTTCATAACAACTTCTTAATAAGCGTATTAAAATGCACTTCTTAACTGACTGTCTTGGATTAACATTAATATTTTTCACCGAGTAAAAATCTATGTGATTCAAAGGCTTACGATGAATGGTAGGTGTGTACAATGTAGTTTATATAGTCGATGATGAACAGGCGATAGATTACGTCTCTCTCTGATACCGCCATTCCAGATAAGGAGGTTTATGATGGACAGTCATACTGGCAAGAAGAAGCTTCACTTTCTGGTATTTCCATGGTTGGCGCAAGGCCACATAACTCCGTTCTTAGAGCTCTCAAAGGCTCTCGCAATCCACGGCCACACCGTCTCCTTCCTCTCCACGCCTGTTAACATTTCCAGAATCAGGGTTTCGTTACTGTTTCACGACTGGCCGGGCCGGATCGATCTACTCGATCTGCCGTTACCGCCCACGGAAGGACTGACTCCCGGCGCGGAATGCACAGCAGACATCCCGCCAGAAATGGTGTTTCCACTGAAGGATGCCATGGACGGCATGGAGAAGCCGTTCCGAAGCCTGCTCAGGCAGCTCTCGCCGGATTATCTCGTCCACGACTTCGTGCAATATTGGGCGCAGAGAGCGGCTTCGGAGATGCGCGTCCCGGCCATTTATTTCTCTGTCTTCCCCGCTGCGAGCTGTGGCTATGTCATGCACCCTTCTAAAGCGCGGAACAATAACATAACCGTCGACGAGCTGGCGGCTCCGCCCTTCGGGTTCCCGTCTTCGGTGGTGACGCTCAGGCTATACGAAGCGCGGGATCTTTTAGTCATGTACAGAGGAATACCCGGGCACATAAGTCCGATCGAGAGATTGGCTAAATGCCTGGAAGGATGCGAGGCGGTACTTGTGAAATCCTGCTTTGAATACGAAGATAAATATATTCGCTATTTCCAAGACGCCATCGGAGTCCCCGTGCTTTCTGTCGGCCCGCTCAAGGTGAGATCGGAAGA
>CBVK0100097539.1:0-32146 GCA_900067695.1 Picea abies
CTCTTCCGATCTCACTTGTCAACAAGTGGTTGGAAACATATTTGAGTTGTTTTTCATGTAAGAGGAAAAATCAGTGGTCTAAGTGGTTACTGCTCATTGAATGGTCGTACAACACATCTTACCATAAAGCTACTCGCATGACTCCTTTTGAAGCATTATATGGCCAAAATCTATCGTCAATTCTTTCATACATGCTAGGGGTTTTGAAGGTTCAGAAGTTTGAAAAAAATATTACAGTCTAAGAGGCTATTCTTCATGTCCTCAAAGACAATTTGGTCATGGCTTAGAATTGCATGAAGCAAGAAGCAAATCAAGTTAATTCCAAATGAAAATTTGTTGAAGGGGACCATGTGTTTCTTTGACTACAACATTATAAATAGACTACACTCAAAGTTGAAAATTGTCAGAAACTTTCCCCCAAATTTTATGGTCCTTATATTGAGCTCAAGTGAGTGGGATAGGTAGCCTACAAGTTAGCTCTACCTAGTCATTCTAAGATCCATCCTATTTTTCATGTCTCCTGCTTCATGAAGGTGATTGGAACTAAGTTCCAAACTCAAACTAGTCTCCCTAAGTTGGATGAAGAATGTTCCATCTAGTTGCAACCACAAAAAGTATTGGACTAGTGAGAGCATCATCTCCATCAACACACCATCAAGGAAGTGTTAGTCCAGTTTAAATATACAAATCCAAAAGATTCCACCCGGGAGTTGACCACCATTCTATAATAATTTCGTCATCTCAAGCCTTGAGGAAAAACCTTTTCTTCAAGGGGGAGGGAATGTTAGGGACCTAACCTCCCTAACCCCTTTCTTCAAGGGGGAGGGAATGTTAGGGACCTAACCTCCCTAACCCCTCACATAGGTAGAATAATATATTTCCATGTAATAAAGGACGATATTAATAATGCCTAGAGATAAGGAAGAATAATTCAAATGTAAGAAGACCTATTAGAAGATTCCTCTTCTAGAAGGATATTTCTCTAGATTGGTCTTTTGGGTAGATAGATTTTTTTTAAATAGGGTTAGAGTGTATGAGAAGTCTTGTATTAATAATTTTTGTAATAGAATGTTTCTCTATTGGAGGTTTCCTCCACAAAGAGGCAAGTGAACATTGTTTCATATCAATAAAGGTATTATTTAATGCTATCATTTCATCTATTGTGTTTTTCCACTCTTATTCTCTACAATATTTATGTTTTCCTCTATTATAATAGATCCGGTACCTTACACCTTAATTAATTCCTTTTAGCTAAATTAAATTCAAGACTAGAATACTTTCGATTCCTTCCACATGCTAGACACATGCTAATGCAGAAGTACTTTTCTGATGCTACCACTAACATCAACACATGGAATACAAGATGCCTCAAAGTTGTGTTTTGGTTTGCTATACTCACTCTCATACTATGTCCTCTCAATGCACCACTATTTTTTGGTGATATTCATATTGATACTGATACTCTTGCTTGCGAAGTATTTCTGAATGTCAACCTCTTATTCACTTATATCTTCTCCTTCCCTTTCTTATACTCTTTCTTCTACTAGTCCTATCTCTACATTTTTTTCATTTCTTTCTTCTTGATTAAAAATGTGCAAGGGGAGTGGTTCAATGAGGGGGTTCCTCCATTTTATCTAATTATCTTTTGTGAGGGATCAAAAAGAGATTCCTAGCTGTAGTCGTGCAAGAACATTAACAACAACCAAAGCCTCATACCCTTAATGGAGGGGTCCATTTCCATATTCTTCCATGTCGATGTTGCTACATTTCTCCTTATATTCCTTTGATGTGACTATATATCATAATAGCCAAGGGGATATCACTTCATCTTCTTTGACCCTACTCTCACTTCTCCTGGTATCCTCACTTGATACCCTACTCCTAACATTGTGTCTATTTGATGACCTCTCTCCTTCTACGCTTATGTCTAGCACAAAATTGTCTCTGGTACACTGTCCAAGTATAGTCTCATTTCTCTTCATTATGGGCCTAAACCTTCATTCTTCACCCCTTGGTATCCTTTTTCTTCTCCTTTGCTCAAGTTTCATCCTTAGATTATCTCTTCATTCTCTCCTCACCTCAACTCATCATCTTATGTAACCCTTCTACTCATTCCATTATCTCTTGCTTTCCCACTTCTTTCCATACCCTCCTCGGTGTGATGGGATTTGCTCAACCATCCTATTGGGATCCATGTGCATCAACGCCTTCTCCAAAAACAACATTTTGATCTATAGGGGGATCTTCTTCCAATAATCTCTTTCTAGGTCTCGCAACAAAAATTATTCCATCCTCACTAAAAGAATCGATGCATTCAATGGAAAAATCAATGATATATCCTTCCTTAACACGGTCAAACAAGAATTCAACTACTCTAGCCCACTTATTATCGATAGATTTCAGTCTATTGATCATATTATATTCCCACACCAGTGGCTTTTGGGATCCCAACGCAATGTTAATAGTTTCTTTCCTCATTAGCCACTCATAATATAAATAAGGAAACTTAGCAAAGAAAATTTCATGAAAATATATGTAGATATAACTTTGTTTCCAATGTTTGACATTGGCTAGCGAGTTCTTGGTCTCTCATCGTGCAAAATTGTCTTCCTTCATTGATAACCAATCTTTTATTTCCTCCCAAAAATATTTCCACTTCATTAATTCCCTTCATCACTCAGTACAAAACCTTTAAGTCCCGAAAACTAAACCATTTGTTGGATCATGTCTTTGTTTGATGTGGGGTTAAAGACCGAAGGTTCATCAAGATTTACCAATGAGACCCTAACAAACTAGCATATTCAATATTTAATAGAGGACCAAATCATTTCTCACTCAATAAGCCATGAAAATCATAGATACCATTAGTGTTATGACGGATGTGAATGGACAACACATATAGGAAAACCACTCGGGAATAAACCCATTCATTCATTCATACCTAAGTAACAAATTACTATGCATAAGAAAATAATAAGATATACATTCAAGCCATCACAAACAAGAATGTAGAGAAAATAGACTTCATATTCCATTCATTATATTTAGAGTCATTCAGATACAAAAGTCATAACCAGATATGCACCATGCACTCTCATCTCTTTCATTCAAACACAATTTCCATCTCTAGTACAAACGCATGCAAAATTGGAACAACACTCTCCTTGGAACTCACACTTTGTTCCAATTTTCTATCTTTGTTTCCTTATAATCATGAACCCTCCACTCCACTATCTCGAGTGAGCATAATTCCTGCATGTTTTACATGTCTGCATGAATCCCTGACATCTTTCCTTAAGCATGGAAATCCTTACTAAATTTCCATCTCACCCATACTCTTTCCCATGATCATTTGGTTTGTTGTAAAATTATTTACAAATATTTCTAAAGATATGCTCAGATTTGGTCCACATGTTGATCCTTCCTGCCACTACAGAATATATCTTCCTCGACCTACGTACAATTTTGATTTGTGTGCAACTCCTTCAAAACCTTGGGTGTCTAGAATGATGATTATTATGATTAACATCCAATGAGACCAGTTTTGGTCTACCATACATTAATAAGATAATGGGTTACCTAGGTTTCCCTTCAAATTTATTTATGTTCTCAAAAAGTATTAACAGATGCATTACAAGATCACCATAGTTTTGCTAAGTTAGAAGGTTAATAAGGATGGTAGTTTGATAGATATTTTGAAATGGAAACCTAATCTGGGTATAGGCTGTAAATTCTAAGAGGAATTTCCTTTCATATTCAACCCTCCTAGTGTCACAAATATGATATATTCTCCCATACCACGGTGTTTTAGGAATTGGATAATGTTTAATTTTAGTATGGAGCTCATGAGAATTGGTTCTTATTTTAGCAATGTTGATTTTCTTCTTTACACTAGTAAAAAATAGAGAGATACTTCTGATCTTCTACATTAGGGTTGATTACCTCCTTATAATATTTTAATTTTATTTTTTCCTCTAAGTCTTTATCGTGCCTCTATTTCTACTTAAATTTAGATGTAACAATATTTTCAATATTTTTCTTTTGTTATAAATTCCCATCACATGCGAGGAAAACATTTCAACCATTGGCTAAGAAACCACAACCCAAGGGAATATAAGCTATAAAAATCACCTAGGGATCGCACTCAACCTAGGCCGCACCAACCCTTAACATGATTGAATTTTAGGGTGTCGCCTCCCGACTAAACATACTATAAGGGTATTGAACTCGGGTCTCCTAGAAAATAAAACCCACGCCTTAACCGATTGTGCTAGCGATAATTGACTTTAAAATTGAACCGAAAGTGGGAAGGAGTTGATCAAGTTATGTGTGCATGAATAACAATATCATTTAATATAATATCTCTAGGTGTAACCACATGTTCAACCACTACCTCAAGGTGTCACCATGGCTCGAGGGTGAGTGACGCTCATTGGAATTGAACCTTTCCCAATGGCGAAAAACTCATTTTCCACCTTTAGATCCAAGCCATTTCGGAAATAATATTTTCAATATTATATTTATTATATAAAATGATTTCTGCCTTTATTCCCAAATACTTTATCCAAGACTGGGAATCCTTATGCCATACCTAGTCGAGTCAAAGGTGGTTTTGGATGGAGTTTGAAGAAATTTTTGAAATCTCTTGTCTTCCAGTTTCTTCAAATTGTTCTTATACATTAGGTTCCTATGCATAGATATGTTCTGAATGGGGGGAAGTATTTCTTCTGTCAGGAGGATAGGATGGGTGTATTTCCTTTAATTTTGAGATTAAAAGTTACAAAATTATTTTGGATCTTCTCTATCTTTCTCCACAATTCTCTAGAGATACTGCATCCCTAAAATTAACATACATATAAAACAACATGAGTAATGAGATCCTTAAAGAGGAGTTTTTTATTATCCCATACCTAAATGTCCACTGATTTACAATTTTTTTCAAGCCCATAGTAAGCTTTCCACCATCCATTTATCCTTTTCTCAATGTTATAGCTCCAATTGAAATTATAATGAATTTTTTTTCTAATGTATCTTTATGAAGTAACTTCCTCCAAGTTGTTGTTGTCATATAAAAAAGTATCATAGGTGATATTTTTGGATTTAATTGTCATAACTTTTGTTTTATCATTATTGACAATCATACCCTTATCAGAGTATAAATCCTTGAGGAATCTTAGTTCCTTTTGAAAGTCACAGGGACTTCTCATGATAAGAACAATATCATCAACATAAAGAAGAAGAATGATGTCTATACCAAACTGAATTGGGTCAACACATCCTACTTCTTCAAAAAAATCTTCTAAATTGTCAATGTACATAGCAAAATGGGTTTGGGACAAGGGGCAACCTTTCTTAACTTCTATATTGTTATAGAAAGATTTGTCTCACCCCATGCAACATTCTTAGAAGGCATTTTCCATTTTTGTATGTAGACTTGAAGTCCCTTTTTGCAGTTCCTAGAGATAAAATTGTATTTTTCCACATATACGTGCCCTAACATCTATACAACATGTGTATACATAGGTTGCACCATTACAACCTATGTACATCGGGTTTTGTGTTCAAAATTAAAAAATGGTGTCGGGTTTTCATGTCACGTCATGAGATCCATGATCCTTGACTTTCCATATACTGGAAATGTTTTGAATCGTCCTTTCAATTCCATTTGAAGGCTATAAATGGGTCATATCCAAGCTGTGGAGAAGAAGGGAAGAATTCAACTTTGAGAGCAAAGTTACTCTGGAAAAAATTTTCGCTTCATATTGAGTCTGCATCCCTTTGTCCTTTTAAGTATGAACACATTGTTCATCCCCCAAGATATTCCCTATTTGATGGACAACCTCATTGTCTCTCTTATATGAGCTTGACTTTGGTGGAGGATTGAAGTGGTGGAGGCCCAACTGGAAGGGACTTAGTTTCTTGGTTCCAAGCATGCCGACGCAGAAGTTTGTCATGCATACACTTCTATTGATTACATTTTAATAGAAATACTCTTTCCTCGTCCAATTAATGTCTTGAAAATATTTGAATTATTATTCCATGGGTGTATTCGTTATGAATATTGATGGATTATGCTATTGTATGTGCTAACTTTATATATTATCACCATATGCTTGCATATCTTGGTTTTTGAGGACAATTTGTAGGTGTATTTCTTTGAGTCATGTGCTCAACAATGGACTTCATCGAACTTCTGGAAGAGGTAGGCTCGTTATCTTGTATTGTTAACATATTTGTTTATATATCATACTTGAGATTATAGTGGATTTATGCAGTCATTTCCGTCTGTTGTGGTTTACCCCATGCCACAAAGTGTTTTTCTTCGTAACAGAATTGGTGACCATACTGGGGATATCATCTCCTTTTCAAGGTTTGGCGTGTTTTTATCCTTTGATATCTCTCATTTATTTGAGTTTTTTGTCATCTAATTGCTTGACAGCCTTTGTTCATTTTGAGTCTGAGTTTCTTGGCCTTATCCTTAACCTAGAAGTGTTTCAATACATATACATGGTTTTTTTCCTGAGAGTCACATACATACGTGAGCTATCATTCTGTAGGAAGTGTATATATGTGGTTTTCTCTTGAATAGTCATGTACATCATCCTTGTTTGATTGATTTCTAAGTTAGATGTTTGTTGGGTAAGTTTTTATGGTTTTTGAGTCTTGTTAGGTCTCTGTCATGTCTGTTAAGTGCTTGCAGAGTGATAAGAAACATTTCTTTGGTTGAATTTTCAGGCGGTTTTTTCTTTCTCATCATCCTTTTCATTGGTTGTCCTTACATCTTGGGCTGGGTGTTTACTTCTTGATATTCTACTTGGTTTGTCTCTATTTACATACAATAGGGTATTTATATCAAGTTGTTGTCCAGTCCTTGCATTTTCATTCTTTTATATTGAAAATACCAAAAAAAATACATTTTGCATTGTTGTCATTTTATCTTTTGGGTTCTTTTCATTGATTTTAGTACATGTATGGAAAGATTGCATCTTATTTGAAATTGTAGAATTGAATTGAAAGTTGCATTTTGAAAATCTTATCATTTATTAGGAATTAAAATTTAGTACTTTGTATTTTATTTGTATTCATTTCTTTTACTTGTTGAGTCATAACATCATTAGTTTCATGAACACATGTTTTGAGTAAGAAAATCCACTAAAAGTAACACTAATAAATTTAAAATTGATTAGAAACGATTTTATTTTTCAAGGTGCACAAACTAGCCTAAGATTTAAAGCCTTGGTATAGGATTTTGTGAGTAAACTTCTCCAAGGATATTAAACTCAACATATGTGTCTGAATAAGAGAGTGGTGAAATCCATTGTATAATTGGTGACGTCAGGAGGCTCCACTCACACCAGAGTTAAGCACGAGGTCACATGAGGTTGGTTGAGGGCATATCCCCCCAATACCTTTATAGCGTTAGAGATATTTATGTGGATCTATTCGTATATGGGGGTCTTGCTAGTACCTTTACCTTTGTGAGAGGTGGTGCTTTCGAGATTTTGGGCTTTGTTACCCTACCCATACGATGGACCTGACTTACGATTGTTCTCCTGCGCATTGGTTATATCGTGGTGGATTATTTTATTGACATAGGCAACCACATACGTTACTTGAAACGGTTATTCTATAGATACCATGGGTCAAATACGGGTCAGACATCACACAACCTTTATGAAGTATTACCTCTCTAGGGCGATCTGAATGACTGGTTGTTA
Source organism: Picea abies (assembly GCA_900067695.1). Taxonomy (NCBI): domain Eukaryota; kingdom Viridiplantae; phylum Streptophyta; class Pinopsida; order Pinales; family Pinaceae; genus Picea; species Picea abies. Next base: position 7,719 of record CBVK0100097539.1, read on the forward strand.
ATCCTATGAGGGCCCTTATAATGATTTTGATACCTTCAATCTTTAGTAGGGAGTCTAAGGCCCCTCTTGGGCGAGGCACACCTACTTTAGGGAGGGAGGCCCCTTTCAACCACTTTATCCTATTTGTGTACATATTGTCCTTTTTTTTATTTCGGTGTTCTATTTGATTATTAGTTTTCCTTAGGATTTTGTATTGCATCATGAGTATTCATTATTATGGACATTGGAGCCCCCATGACTCCCTTAGTTAGTGCTACCCATCCCAGGATATTTTCTCATTTCATGGGGACGAATCCGTCTATGTTTCCTAGTGGTATGTCGAACCATGATACTCAGTCAGTACCTTGGACCTATAATCATCTTTATCTTGGTATTCCATACATGTATTCACATTTTCCATCCTCTCCCTTGCTTTCTTATATGAATCCTAGTTTTGGACCCGAGGGCATGATACCTACTTTTTCTACTTTTTTGTTTGATGGGAGTCACATATCTCAACTGACTCTCACCATCCCATAGTACAATTAATTTCTTCTGACCATCCCATAGTGTTCCTAAAATTGCAAATAAATTTCTCAGATAGCCTTGTCGCAACAACCCTCAACTCAAAAGGAACTTTCAACTCTTCCAACCTATTCCAAAAACTTTTCTTGGGCACCATGTCAAAGGTTTGTTAAAGTCCATGAAACAAAAAATGATATTGGTTTATTATTTCAACACTCCTTTGTAATGATCCTACGAGTAACAAAGTGATCCACACTTGAATGGTAGATCCTAAATTCATCTTGGCCTTTAGGTATTTTATCGTGGCTTTGTAGTCATATTCTAATATTCTTTTCTAAAATAATTCTATACATCCTCTCTAAAATAGGGCTATCATAATGGATGTATGGTTAGATAGATTGTTTTAAACCCCATTTTTAAAAATAGGTACAATGAGACTTTGTGTATAGGGTTTAGGGAGTCTTCTCCCATGTCGATGTTGCTACATTTCTCCTCATCTTCCTTTGATGTGACTATATATCTTAATAGCCAAGGGGATCTCACTTCGTCTTCTTCAACCGTACTCCCACTTCTCCTGGTATCCTCACTTGATACCCTACTCCTAACATTGTGTCTCTTTGATAACCTCTCTCCTTATGTGCTTATGTCTAGCAAAAAACTGTCTCTGGTACACTATCGTAGTGCGGTCTCATTTCTATTTATTTTGGGTCTAACCCCTCGTTCCTCGCTCCTTGGTATTATTTTTCTTCTCCTTCGATCAAGTTTCATACTTAGCTTATCTCTTCTTGCGTGTCTCTCATCCATTTTTCTCTCCTCCTCTTCTGTGTCCATTCTCTCCTCACCTCACCTCATCTTATGGACCCCTTCTACTCAGTCCATTCTCTTACTTTCCTATTTCTTTCTATACCCTCCTCAGTGCAAGGGGATTTAATTAGCCATCCTATCGAGGTCCATTTTCATCAACCCCTTATCCATAAACAACATGTTGATCTATAGGGGGATCTTCTTCCAATAATATCTTTCTAGTGATTACAACACAATTTCTTTAAGCCACACTAAAGTACTCGATGTATTCAATGGAAAACTCAATGATGTATCCTTCCTTAACCCAGTCAAACCAGAAGTCGACTACTCTAGCCCACTTATTATCCATAGATTCCAGTCTATTGACTGTATAATATTCCCACACATGTAGTTTATGGGCCCCCAAGGCAATGTTAACAATTTCTTACCTCCTTATCCACTTATACTACAAATAAGGAAACTTAGCAAAGAAAATTCTATGCAAATCTATGTAGATATACCTTTGTTTCCAACATTTGACATTGGCCACCAGGTTCTTGGTCTCTCATCATGCAAACTCATCTTCCTTCATTGATAACCAATCTTGTATTTCCTCCCAAGAATATTTCCACTTCATTCTTTCCCTTCATCATTCAGTACAGAACCTTTAGGTCCCAACAACTAAACCATTTGTTGGATCATGTCTTGATTTGATGTGGGGTTAAAGACTCGAGGTTCGTCAATATTTACAAACTAGACCCCAAGGCACTAGCATATTCAATATTTAGTCAAGGACCGAAAAATCTCTCACTTAAGAAGCCATGAAAATCATAGAGACCATTAGTCTTATGATGGATGTGAATGGACAACAAATATAGCAAAACCACTTGGGAATAAATCCATTCATTCATTCATTCATAGATAAGTAACATATTACTACGCATAAGAAAATAAGAAGACATACATTCAATCCATCATAAAGAAGAATGTAGAAAAAATAGACTTCATATTTCATCCATTAGCTTTAGAGTCATTGAGAACAAAATTCATAACCAAAGATGCACCATGCACTCTCATCTCTTTTATTCAAACACAATATCTAGCTCTACTATAGACTACTGCAACATTGGGACAAGACTCTTCTTGGAACTCACACTCTATTCTAGTTTTCTATCTATGTTTCCTTACAATCATGAACCCTCCACTCCACTCTCTCGAGTGAGCATAATTCCTACATGTTTTACATGTCCGCATGAATCCCCAACATATTTCCTAGAGCATGGAAATCCTTACTAACTTTCTATCCCACATGTAATGTCCCCAAGGCCGAGCCCAGTTGTAAATATGATGTATGAAATGGATTGTAAATATGTGTTATAGGCTAGTGAACCAAGTTTGTATAAGCCGGTGGGATTATGTGATTGTTAGGCCAAAGAGCCTAAGGTTTGGAGGCCAAGGGCCTGATTTTGTACTTGTATATATGCCAAAACATTTAATAAAATTGTAAACACCGCCAGGTGCAAACCGACCATGATGAATGAGTGAAGGGGGACTGAGTTTCCACAGAGAAGGCAAGGGATTAGGAGCTGGAAGGTGGGAAAAGGGGATAAGTGTTTAGCCTAGGGGGGGCTTAAGCCTAGGAATCATATTTTATTATTATTCCAAAAGAACGTGTGCCATTTATATTTTTTTTATCCTAAGTTCCTGACCAAGGGAAGGTGATGTGTGCTGGTGGAACACATGCAGTCTCTAGGCTGACAAGTGTCGACCCTAGTGCATGCGAATAAAACAGTTTGGGTGGACCGTGAGGGGGGTTCACTCTCTCATTTGAGAGGATTTCCTGAGGGTGTACGGGCTCTGAGCAATACGACTGACCCGAGCTCTGCAGAAAAACCTTGTACACCTTCTGAACTGAAAAAACCCATGTATACCTCTATATTGAACGAGAAGGCTATGATCGATTCTGAAAGAGTCGGTTTCACCTCTGTTTGAATAGAAAAAGCCTGTGTTGTGTCTGGAGAATCCGTGTGCATCCACTGCCCAAGATCAAGCCTGTGCGTGAGATCTCTGTTTCGAAGATGTGACCCTGAGCCATTTTGCCATTGCTGAGCCTGTGGAAAAAAGCCGTGTCTGTTTTTCCATTGGTTGTGTGGCCACGTAGTGCTGGACTGCATGGGAGGTTTATTGACCTGTGAGCGATTCTCTCCAGGAGAAAGAGTCGCAGAGGAAGGGGAGAACTCCTGGAAGGAACCCTGTAGCTGCCACAGAGCCCAGAGACTTCCGGTCCAGTCTGTTGCTGTAACCCAAGACAAGGGAGGTTAGCAGCTGAAGGACTGTCCAGGTGACAGAGAAGGTGTATACTCCTGGGGTGGAACAAGCATGTGGGGAATGAGTGTCTGTGGGCAGTGAGTGTGGGTGGTTCCTGGGAGAGAATCCTTTCCTGTGGCTATGTGTTGTTTTCCCTATAACCTCAGCCTAACCTAGGATTCCTTGTCTTGGGGTGGAGCTTAGTCCCAGCTCGGGGGTGACTCACTGCTGAGCTGATGAGCAGTGTGGTCTAAGGCTAGGAGGTTCGTGGAAGGCCTGCACTTGGTTGGTGGATTCTACCACTGTTAAGAGATAAGTATCTGATTATGTTTTAATCATGTTTTTGCATGACTCTATTGTTTATGTTATCATGATTTCCGCTGTGTATATGAATTAGTATGAAACGCTATTGATTGTTAATTATGGCAGTAACTTATATGAATACTCTGTGTAGAATGTGTTTATTTGTTTAAATGCATGTGGATTATATAATACCTGTATGAGTTATGTACCATGCGGTGTTAAAGTTTCTTTTTAAGAGCGATTAAGCCATGGTATCTGAAAGGGTGTGCTACAGTTTGGTATCAGAGCCAAGGTTTCGACACTGATCCTAGATGGGCCTGTGGAGTGGTCTTTGGACCGAGAATGTGAGGGGAAATTGGGTTTGGAAGGCCAATTTCGGACCCCAGTTTGCTCCAAAGTGTCAAGGAGTTACTTGATGAGTTTTTAAGCTTAGGAGGTATAACGACGTTATGAAACCGCAACTACTGTGGTATAAGTACACAGGGAAAGAGGACTCCACACCAGAAGTGTTGGATCTTTAGGATCTGTTCGGGAGGGAAGGTGAACCCTCGTGACCATCATATCTGGAAAGTGTGCATAGGGTTTAAATCCCTTTGGAATTGCACAAGAGTGGAAATCGCGATACGCGAAATCCCAAATTAGTTAGGATCGTCCATCAGAAAGAACGCGTGGAGAGAAATCAACCTTTCGCTGACTCGTAACTTGAAATGGTCAAAGGGTGAGTTCGTGAGAATTCACGAAATGCAAATTCATGATTGGATCATAATCGTCGATCTAAGAGAGATCTGGACCGTTAATTGTCCAGGAAGAAATCGACGTTTTGGTAAATGGGAAGTGAGGAGAGGTGACCAGCTCCGAAACCCAAAACCCTGAAATCCCGAAACAACCTACACCGTAGATCATGGGGAGCAAAACTTGACCATTGGATCAAGTAGTTAAATAGACAGTGATTTCGGGATTTCAGCAAATGGAAGTTCAAGATGTGTGGATGCAGGAACTTCTGATGCCCGAAACTCGAAATGTCGAAAGGATTTGCGTCGTAGATCTGACAGTTGGATTTTACTAGGAATGGATGTGGACACATGGAGATGTACCACGTGCCAGTGGGTCGAGAAGAAAAGAAAGGGTGGTGGGACCCGATGACATCATTAAAAGTGACGTGGACCCTCATGAATGTGCCACGTGCCACCGTGGTTGTGGGTGACCACTGTGCTATGTGGGCCCGAAGGGTAAAGTAAATCAAAATTTTGGAAGTTGAGGGTTGGAAAGGAAAGAAAGTCTGAAAGCCTCGTGGACCAAAAACCTGAAGTCCTGAAATCTCCGAAGATAGAAGAATCGTAGCAAATTTTAAGGACAACATCTATGTTGTGGGCCCGAGGAATAAGGAAACCAATTTTTCAGAATTTGGGAATTGAAATGATAAAAGGTTGGGAGTCACTACAAAATGAACTCCCGGGTGCTGAAAACCTGAAGTCTCGGGTACCGAAAACCTGAAGGCCCGAAAGTCTCGAAATTCCAAAAATGAAAGTTTCGAAGACCTAAAAATTGTAGAGCTGAATGAGAGCTCAGAAAACTTATTTGAATCGAAATGTCTTTTGTTCTTGTTCGTATTGGCATATAAATGTTGTGGATTGTTCATGAAGTTTTAATGGCCTGACAAACTTCGAATTGAATTGCATAGTGCATGTGTAGAGTTCAACGAGGGTCAGGGCTCCAGTTAACCAACGCCGAGTATGGAATGGGAAAAGGTGCAGATTGCCTCTGAAACAAGAGACGAACAAGAAGGAAAGGATGTCAATGTGGAAGTGGAAGGATCGAACTCCAATAGGCACGGAAAAGAAAAGGATAAGGAAGGACACATAATAAAAATCATTGAAGGATTGCAAAGAGAGGCCCAGGCTCGCCAAGATGATAGCCGAAAGCTCATGAAAGTTAGGGATCGATAGGGTGTATTAAAATTTAAATTTTTGAAGAACCTGGAAAGAATAGAGAGGAAACTCGAGAAGGGAAGAGACTCAAGTAAGACGGAGAGTAACATAACCCCTAGGAGAAGAAGGAGATCAAGAAGCGTTAGGACTCCCGAGAGGAAAAGGAGGTCGAGGAGTGGTAGCCGACATCTTAGACACTCCCAAAGACATTCCAGTAGGGGAACATGCAGTAGTTCGAGCTCGTCTCCTACCAGAGAGCACCGAAAATCTGGAAGGGATGAATTGAAAGGGGAAATCAACAAGATTAAACCACCTACGTTTGATGGTGAACATAAGAAGGAAGAAGATGCTGAAATATGGTTGTTGGGTATAAAGAAATACTTCCAACTATAGAATTATTCTTCCCATGCAGAAGGAACAATTTCAATGTACCAGGTAAAAGGAAAAGCATCCATGTGGTGGGATCAGTTGGTGCAGGTGCAACACATTAGAGCGAAAGAGGTCACGTGGAAGGACTTTAAGATGTATTTTGAGAAGAAATACCTAACCAAAAGATACTATGACAAAAAGATGAAGGAGTTCTTCAAACTCAAGTTGGGCAGTATGACTATTGATGAGTATGAACGAAGTTTTTTGGAACTACTGAAGTATGTTCCATTCATCAAAGACGAGGCTGTTAAAATTCATAGGTATCTGAGTGGACTGCCACCTTCCATTGGTGACAAGATTCAATATGATGATCCTAAGACTATGGAAGAAACAATAAGAAGGGTGAAATTCTTATACAAACAACAAAGAGAAAAACCTACCTTTCAAAAGGCTTGGGATGACTAGAAGAGGTTTAAGAAAGAACAGAGGCAGAAGGAAGACAAGACACTCTTTTTAAAGAACAACCCTTGGGGACAGTCATCTTTTAGAGACCCCAGGAAGGTTGAAGGGAGTGAGCAGATGCCAAGGTCTCCACCTATGGAGTGTTGGGGCTATAAAGAGAATCATAGGTACAGAGACTGCCCCCACAGAAAATAAAAAGCAAGAACTGTTCATACTGTTCAGCAAGCTGAAACAGTGGAGGATATGGGCAGCAGAATGCCAAGGATCTATACAGCCCTAGACAAAAAACAAGCAAAATTTCAATCGCACATGATTGAAGTGGAAGGTACGATCAACAACCGACCACTTGTTATTTTAATTGATTCAAGGGCTAGCCATAGTTATATAGATCCTAGAGTGGTGGAAAGTTTGCATTTAACCAGAAGCAAACATGAAAAGTCTTGGTTAGTGAAGTTGGCCACAGGGACCAAGAGGAAGCTAACTGAATTGGTTAAGTCTTGTTCAGTGGACATGAAAGGAATGAGCACTAAGGCTGAATTGAACATTTTTCTTTTAGGCTCATACAATTGCTTAATTGGGATGGACTAGTTGGACCAACACCATGCCCTTCTGGATTTCCATAAAAGGATGTTTACCTACCTGAACGAAGAGGGAAATTTGGTAACAGTCCAAGGAATTCCCAGAGTCGTGGCTGTTAGGGAAATCTCAGCCATGTAGCTGAAGAAATGTTACCGGAAAGGCTATTAATTATATGCAGCTCAGGTGGAAGAAGCATCCTGAGATGTAGTATTGAATCTGGAAGATCATGAGGTACTCAAAGAGTTCAAGGATGTATTTCAGGAGGTACCTGGACTACCTCTGAAGAGGGACATCGATTTTTCTATAAATTTGATGCCTGGAGTAGCTCCAGTTTCAAAGGCTCCTTATAGAATGAGTATGCCAGAGCTGAAAGAGTTGCAATTGCACCTCGAAGAGATACTAAAGAAGGGATACATTTTCCCCAGTGTGTCACCTTGGCGAGCCCTAGTCCTATTCATGAAGAAGAAAGATGGGACGTTGAGATTGTGCATTGATTTTTGGCAGTTAAATAAGGTCATTGTCAAGAACAAGTATCCTTTGCGAAGGATTGATGATCTTTTTGATCAGTTGAAGGATGCAAAAATATTTTCAAAAATAGATCTCAGATATGGATATCACCAAGTGAGAATAAATGATGAGGACATTAGCAAGACTGCCTTTAGAACAAGGTACGGTCATTATGAATTCACAGTGGTGTCGTTTGGATAGACAAATGCACCCGATGTTCTCATGTGCTTAATGAATGGAGTGTTCCGAGATTATTTGGACAAGCTTGTCATAGTCCTCTTGGACGATATGTTGTTGTATTCCAAGACAGAGGAAGAACATGAACAACACCTAAGAATGGTGTTGCAGGTGTTGAGAGAACACCAACTATACGCAAAATTGAGCAAGTGCTCAATTTACCAAAGGCAGATTCATTACCTGGGGCACATTATCTCAAAGGAAGGGATCGTTATGGATCCTGATAAGGTTGAGGCCATTCGAGAATGGTCAGTGCCAAGGAATGTAGCGGAAGTTAGATCTTTTATGGGTCTGGCAAGCTACTACAGAAGGTTTATAGCCTGATTCTCAAAGATAGCTCGCCCTATCACTTCCTTGCAAAGGAAGGAGAAGAAGTTCCAGTGGACTGAAGAATGTGAGAGAAGCTTCCAGCGATTGAAGTAGCTACTAACCAGTGCTCCAATCCTGAAGATTGCAGATCCAAATAAGGATTACGTAGTGTGCACAAATGCATGTAAGGAGGGGCTAGGAAGAGTTCTTAGCCAAGAGGGATTTGTAATTTGTTATGAGTCTCGAAAGCTGAAAGAGAATGAAAGGAATTATGCCACTCATGATTTAGAGTTAGCAGCAATCGTCCACACCTTGAGGAAATGGAGACATTACCTCATGGGAACGAGATTCGAATTAAGAACAGACCACAACGGTCTGAAGTATTTATTTGATCAACCGATTTTAAATGAGAGGCAAACCAGATGGTTGGAGTTTCTGTGCGAATATGACTTTGATATCAAGCATGTCAAAGGGAAAGAAAATAAGGTGGTTGATGCACTCAGTAGAAAAGTGCACGAATTACATGCTACAACCATTAGCATGTATAGGACTAAGATGAAAGACAGAATTTTGGAAGCTGCAAATACTGATTTGCAGTATAGAAGTCTTGTAGAAAAGATACAGCAGCATGAGAGACCACAAACCAAGGAAATTTACACCTTGGGAACTAATGGTTTACTTCTGTATAAAAACAGAGTGTATGTACCCAATGTCCGAGAATTGAAGCTGGCAATTCTAAAGGAGATGCATAACGTGGCTTATGCTGGACATCCTGGATATCAGAAGACTGTGGCAGCAGTCAAAAGCCATTATTTTTGGCTGGGTATGAAGAAAGAAAATGTTGAATACATCACTAGATGTATGGAGTGATAGAAGGTTAAGGCTGAGCATAGACACCCAACAGGGTTGTTGCAACCTTTACCCATTCCTGAGTGGAAATGGAACGTGGTAACAATGGATTTTATCACCAAACTACCTAGAACCAACAAACAACATGATTCAATCATGGTGGTGGTGTACAAGCTTACTAAGGCCGCCCAATTTATTCCACTAAAAACCACCCATAGGGCAGCGGATGTTGCTGATATATTTTTAAAAGAAGTTGCACGCTTGCACGGAATTCCTAAGACAATTGTGTTTGATAGGGACCCGAAATTCACCTCGAATTTCTAGAAAGGACTGTTCAAGGGATTCAGAACGAATCTGAACTTTAGTACAACATATCATCCTGAGTCTGATGGTCAGACAAAGAGGGTGAACAGGGTAATAGAAGACATACTGAGAATGTATGTGATGGACAAACCATCAAGGTGGGAAGACTACCTGTATTTGGTAGAATTTGCCTACAATAATGGGTATCATGCATCATTGAAGATAAGCCCATTCGAAGAACTTTATGGAAGAAAGTGCAACACTCCAGTGAGTTGGGATAATCTAGCTAACAGAGTAGTAGTTGGGCTTGAGCTACTCAAAGAGATTGAAGATCAAATGATAAAAATTAAACAGAATCTAAAAGTTGCCTAGGATAGGCAAAAAAGTTACACTGACAGTAACAGAGCCCATAGAGAATTCAAAGTGGGTGACCATGTTTTCCTGAAAGTGAAGACTAACAGGAGTTCCCTGAAGTTGGGAAGTTGCACCAAATTGGCAGCAAGATTTTGTGGGCCATTTGAGATCCTGGAAAGGATTGGGCTAGTTGTATACATGCTTGCACTACCTGCATCTATGACTGTACATAATGTGTTTCATGTTTCACTGCTTAAGAAATATGTACCTGACGCTAATCATGTTATCGATTGGAATGTGATTCAGGTGGAACCAGAAGGTGTCTTGCAAGTGCATCCTGTGCGCATATTGGACAGGAAAAGCAAACAGCTCTGGAATCGAGCCATAGAGCTTATAAAGGTTCAGTGGACCTGGTACGGTCCTGAGGATGCGACATGGGAGCATGAAAAAGTTATGTGGGCAGAGTACCCGCATCTTTTTGAAAATTTTGAAAGGCTTGCAGAGACAGTGTAAGTTGCACCGAGGACAGTGCAAAAATAAGGGAGGGGGATTGTAATGTCCCCAAGGCCGAGCCCAGTTGTAAATCTGATGATGAAATGAATTGTAAATATGTGTTACAGGCTGGTGAGCCAAGTTTGTATAAGCCGGTGGGCTTATGTGATATTTAGGCCAGAGAGCCTAAGGGTTGGAGGCCAAGGACCTAATTTTGTACTTGTATATATGCCAAAAAATTTAATAAAATTGTAAACATCACCAGGTGCAGACCGACCATGATGAATGAGTGAAGGGGGATTGAGTTTCCACAGAGAAGGCAAGGGATTAGGGGCTGGAAGGTGGGAAAAGGGGCTAAGTGTTTAGCCTAGTGGGGGCTTAAGCCTAGGAATAATATTTTATTATTATTCCAAAAGAACATGTGCCATTTATATTTTTTTTATCCTAAGTTCTTGACCAAGGGAAGGTGATGTGTGCTGGTGGAACGCATGTAGTCTCCAAGCCGACAAGTGTCGACCCTGGTGCATGCGAATAAAACAGTTTGGGTGGAGCGTGAGGGGGGTTCACTCTCTCATTCGAGCGGATTTCCTGAGGGTGTACGGGCTCTGAGCAGTACGACTGACCCGAGCTCTGCAAAAAAACCTCATACACCTTTTGAACTAAAAAAACCCGTGTATACCTCTGTACTAAACGAGAAGCCTATGATCGGTTTTGAAAGAGCCGGTTTCACCTCTGTTTGAATAGAAAAATCCCGTGTTGTGTTTGGAGAATCCATGTTCATCCACTACTCGAGATCGAGCCTGTGCGTGAGATCTCTATTCTGAAGCTGTGACCTTGAGCCATTTTTCCATTGCTGAGCCTGTGGAAAAAATCCGTGTCTGTTTTTCCATTCGTTGTGTGGCCACGCAGTGCTAGACTGCGTGGGAGGTTTGTTGACCTGTGAGCGATTCTCTCCAGGCGAGAGAGTGCGTAGAGGAAGGAGAGAACTCCTGGAAGGAACCCTGTAGCTGCCACAGAGCCCGGAGACTTCCGGTCTGGTTTGTTTTTGTAACCCAAGGCAAGGGAGGTTAGTAGCCGAAGGACTGTCTAGGTGAAAAAGAAGGTGTATACTCCTAGGGAATGAGGGTCTGTGGGCAGTGAGTGTGTGTGGTTCCTGGGAGAGAATCCCTTCCTGTGGCTATGTGTTGTTTTCCCTGTAACCTCAGCCTAACCTAGGATTCCTTGTCTCGGGGTGGAGATTAGTCCCAACTCGGGGGTGACTCACTACTGAGCTGATGAGCAGTGTGGTCTAAGGCTGGGAGGTTCATGGAAGGCCTTCACTTGGTTGGTGGATTCTACCACTGTTAAAAGATAAATATCTGATTATGTTTTAATCATGTTTTTGCATGACTCTACTGTTTATGTTATCATGATTTCCGCTGTGTATATGAATTAGTATGAAACGCTATTGATTGTTAATTATGGCAATAACTCATATGAATACTCTATGTTGAATGTGTTTATTTGTTTAAATGCATGTGGAGTATATAATACCTGTATGAGTTATGTACCATGTGGTGTTAAAGTTTCCTTTTAAGAGCGATTAAGCCACGGTATCTGAAAGGGTGCACTACACCACCCATACCATTGTCCACGATCATTTGGTTTGTTGTAAAATAATTTGCAAAGATTCTTGAAGATATTCTCAAATTTGGTCCACATGTTGATCCTTCCTAGTGCTACACAACGTATCTTCCTTGACCCACACGCAGTTTTCATTTGTGTGCAACTCCTTCAAAACCTTTGGTGTCTACAATGATGATGATTATGATTAACATCCAATGAGATAGAATTTGGTCTACTAGACCTTAAGAATATAATGGATTAATTAACTTTCCATTCAATTTTATTTATGTGCTCAAAAAGTATTAAGAGATGCATTCCAAGATTAGTGTAGTTTTTCTAAGTTAGAAGGTTAAGAAGGTTGATAGTTTGATAGATATTTTGAAATAGAAACCTAATCTGGGTATAGGCTAGACATTCTAAGAGGAATTTCCTTTCATATTCAACCCTCTTAGTGTGATAAATATGATATATTCTTCCATCCCATGGTGTTTTGGGAATTGGCCAATGCTCAATTTCGATATGAAGCTCATGAGAATTGGTTCTTATTTTAGCAATGTGGATTTTCTTCTTTACACTAGTAAAAAATAGAGAGATACTTATGATCTTCGAGATTAGGGTTAAATACCTCCATATAATATTTGAATTCTATTTTTCCTTCTAACTCTTTATCGTGCCTCTATTTCTACTTAAATTTAGATGTAATAATATTTTCAATATTTTGTTTTTGTTAGAAATGCCCATCACTTGGGGGTTGAACATTTCAATCATTGGGTAAGATACCACAATCCAATGGAATCTAAGCTATCAAAATCACTTAGGAATCGCACTCAACTTGGCCACACCAACCCTCTCGACTAAACATACCATAAGGGTATTGAACTCGGGTCGCCTAGAAAATGAAACCCACAACTGAATCAATTATGCTAGTGAGAATTGACTTTAAAATTGAATGGAATGGGGGAAGGAGTTGATCCACATATGTGTGCATGAATCATGAAATCATTTAATATAATATCTTTGGGTGCAACCACATGTTCGAACGCTACCTCAAGGTGTCACCATGGCTCAAGGGTAAGCAATGCTCAATGGAATTGAACCTTTCCCAATGGTGAAAAAATCCTCATTTTCCACCATTTGATCCAAACCATTTCGGAAATAATATTTTGAATATTACCCTTATTCTATAAAATGATTTCTTCCTTTATTACCAAATAGTTTATCCAAGATTGGGCATCCTTATGCCAACCCCACTTGAGTCAAAGGTGGTTTTGGATGGAGTTTGAAGAAATTTTGGAAATCTCTTGTCTTCCATTTTGTTCAAATTATTCTTATACATTAGTTTCATATTCATATCCATGTTGTCAATGGGGGGAAGGATTGCTTCTGTCAAGAGGATAAGATGGGTGTATTTCCTTTAATTTTGAGATTAAAAGTTACAAAATTCTTTTGGATCTGCTCTATCTTTCTCTACAATTATGTAGAGATATTGCATCCCCAAACTTCAAATACATATAAAATAACATGAGTAATGAAATCCTTAAAGAGGATTTTTTTCTCATCCCATACCTAAAGGTCCATTGATTTACAATTGTTTTCAAGCCCATAATAAGCTTTCCACCCTCCATTTGTCCTTTTCTCAATGTTATAGCTCCAATTGAGCTTATGTTGAATATCGTTTATGAGGAATTTATATGAAGCAACTTCCTACAAGTTGTTGTTGTCATATATGAAAGTATCATAGGTGATCTTTTTTTATTTAATTGTCATAACTTTTGTTTTGTCAGTATTGACAATCATACCCTTATCAGAGTATAAATCCTTGTGGAATCTTAGTTCCTTTCCAAGGTCATAGGGACTTCTTATGATAAGAACAATATCATCAACATAAAGAAGAAGAATGATGTCTATACCAAAGAGAATTGGGTCAACACAACCTACTTCTTCAAAAAAATCTTCTAAACTGTCAATGTACATGCCAAAAAGGGTTTGGGACAAGGGACAACCTTTCTTCACTTCTATATTTGTACAGATAATTTCCATAGTGTTCCTAAAATTGGAAATAAGTTCTCATACAACCTTGTTGCAACAATCTTCAAATTAAAAGGAACTTTTAACTCTTCCAGCCTATTCCAAAATATTTTCTTGGGCATCATGTCAAATGTTTTTTAAAGTCCATGAAGCAACAAAGGAGATTGGTTTATTATTGCAACACTCTTTTGTAACGATCCTACGAGTAACAAGGTTATCCACACTTGAAGGGTAGCTCCTAAATTCATCTTGGCCTTTAGTTCTTTTATCATGGCTTTGTAACCATATCATAATATTATTTTCTAAAATAATTATTTACATCCTCTCTAAAATAGGGATAATCATAATGTATAGTTAGATGGATTGTTTTTATCCCCACTTTTAAAAATAGGTAAAATGAAGCTTTGTGTCTAGGGTTTAGGAATTGCTTGAGTGAATTCTAAATTGAAAAGTTTGTATATGTGAGGGATGAAAACATGCCCTCCAATTTTTAAGATCTCATTTTGGTATCCTTTGGTGTCCCTAGCTTTCCTAGCTAGTTAACCCAAAACTCTATAAATAATACCATAAAAATCAAATACTATAAGTGAAAAAATTTGAAACAAAATCTCTCTCTCTTTATATATATAGATAGATACCCACACACACAAAACTTATAGTTTATATCCTAAATGGATACAAAACACTTTCAAAATCTACTAAACAAATTTACTAATCAAGTAATATCTTGTCTACTTGTAGGCAAAATTTGCTTCATATTTCTTTATTCATATGATATTGAGAAAATTTGTTTGATAGCTTTCCAAAATGGTTTCTATCAAGTCACAATATTAACTATATGTTTCATAATACCCCATACATATAGATATAAAATTGGAATCTTTTAGAATGAATTTAATCTTGTATTTATAATAAATACAATGAAAAAATAATTAATAAAAGTTACTAATAAAAAATTACATGGTTTAAATGCTTAATAAGTACGTATTAATCACATGATTAAAAGGTTAATGAGAATTCCTTTTGGATGATTTACTGTCATGTGCTCATGTCCCATGATTAAAACGTTATTGAGAATTCCTTTTGGATGATTTACTCTCATGTCCCATGATTAAGTTTGGCAGTAACTTTGTGACGCTTACTTAGAGACACAACATTCATAAAAATGGTTGACATGATTGATAAAATCATACCAACTTTAGCACACTTATGATACCAACTTTATCGCCCTCGCTATAACTAGAAAGAAACGTATGAGGACTCGGACTCGGAAAATTAATTCATCATGACTAATATGATGGAAGTAGAGAAACCAAAGCTATCTTTTTAATGATATCAGATATAATTGAGGGAGAAAAAAAAGACTTTGATATGGAATTTCCATGTGGGAAACGCCTATTGTCCGTCTAAGATGTGTGTTAAATTGGCTAAATTGGCAATGTCCCTGTCTATAAGATGTTTAAGGGGATATATTTTTAGTATAAGGGGATATATTTTAGTAGAGGTAACCTGTATTGATAGTGTTGTGAACTATTTAAAAAAAAAAAAAAAATCTTAAATTAGCAACTAGTTTGGAATGAATTGAAAGTAGAAAAAAAAAAACAGTTTTTTGAAAAGTAAATAAACATTGAGATTAATTTTTTTATAAATTTATTAAAATTTTAAAAATTATTCGAGTATAGAGAAAATTTAAATTTAAGATATAAAACATATTCAATTATTTTAAATGAAACTAAAACTTATGAAAACAAAGTTCCATAAGCAAAATCTCCCATATAATTTTAACTTTCCACATAGTTACTCATCATGTTTTACACATTCAATGATATGATATTTGATAAGATTAAGGAAAAGTAAAGATTCTATTTGTGATTATTGCATTCTAATTGCTTAATTTACATGAACGGATTGGATTGATAAGACTGCTCTCGTTTGCCATCGATTTTAAACCAATGGGACGAGTCAAACGATTTTCTGAATGATCAATGGTTGCAACTTGCTATGATTGCAGCCATGCTATACCCCTGCCCGGGCTTCGCACCTGGGTGTCATGGGGAAGACTAGTTTTGTCAAAATACCTTCGGAGGGGAGGGAAAATAAAAGCAAAAGCATAAAGGAGTATATATATTCCATCACGAGTAGTGTAATGATTTTGTACTGATAAAACTGGCCTAGGAGATGTTGATTTCGGGAAAAGCAGTGTCAACTGTCAATAAAACGATACGATGTGAAGAAGATTGTGAATATCTCCACCTAAAGAGAAACATTAATGTCGGCAGGCTAGAGGTTATTCTTTCTCTCTCTTATACATTAACCCTTAGAAATCAAATCATATCAATTTAGGAATTTAACACAATTTTGGTTCAAAGGCATTATTTTTGGTTATTATTTTTGGTTTTTCTCTTGATTAGGATTGGAATTTCAAATTGTATATGAGAGCTTTTTATCCGGGAATTTTATTGGTAAAGTTTATCAAGTTATACATATCTTAGTCTTTTGGATTTGAACCTGTAACCTTTTAGAAGAAACACATATTCTTAACCTTAACCATTAGACCTACTTAAATTGTATATCTTTTATATATCAATAAAAAATCTTTTAAATATTTATAAATTACATCTCAAATTTTTATCTCAAATTTTTATCTATTTTTATAATGGATATTTGGTAGATGTCCATTAAAATACATTCAGATGATATAAAGAGAAAAAACATCAATAAAAAATTATTTTGGATGAGTTAGTCATCACATTTGCCATGATTAAGTTTGATAGAAACTTTGTGAGACTTCATAGAAATGGTAAACATGATTTTGTTAATCATGCCAATTTTAGCAAACTTGTGATCGATTCTGCATATTACGAACTTTATAGCACTCATTATAATTAGATAGACACAGCACGGGTCTTGTCAAATTAGTTCATTATGACTCATGCTGGAACTAGAGAAACGAAAGCTAGCTTTTTTATGATATCTGATATAATTGAGGGATGAAATGGAATTGCACGTGGGAAAGCCTATGTAGGATGTAGGTTAAATTGGCAACGACCCTCGTGCTCCGAGTCTGCAATGAATTGAAAGGAGCGGGGAGCAAAACATTTGGCAAAAGGGTATATAGACATCAATGCTATATTATATTCATGGTCATGATTTTAAGTTTTGATTACACGTTTATTGATATTTGATTGTAAGTTTTGATTACACGTTTATTGATATCTGATAACAATAAGAGGTGACGATGCTGTTTCTGATTATTGCATTCCAAATAATTAATTACTTTTCCTGATGGGATTGGACTTGATTGATTATCTCATTTGTAATTAATTTCTAACCCAATAAGACCAGTCAAAGAATTTTTTAATAATGGTTGCTATGATTACAGCCATGCTATACCACTGCCCCAGGCTTTGCTCCACGTCATGGCGGAAGACTAGTTTTGTTAAATTACCCTACGAAAGGGAAGAGAAGTCAAAAGCAAAAGCAAAAGCAAGACCAGTTTAGTTATAATACCCTTCGAAAGGGAAGAGAAAAGAAAAGCAAAAGTATCGAGCATATATATTCCATCAAGAACAATAGTGATTTTGTACTGATAAACTAACTTGGGAGACGTTGGTTTCGCGAAAAGAAGTGTCAATAACAGATGTTTCCTGCAAAGCTGTCAAGAAGTTTCAACAATACGATACGATGTGAAGTAGAATGTGAATATCTCCATCTAAAATTATTGCCACTAGATTATGTACAAACTATCTCGATCCCTTGACGTGCAAGTACAAGAATGAATATCAAAATCTGTTTTGTATTTGGAAAGATTTGAGATTGGAGTATTTTTTGGAGTCTGATAATTCTGTGGTTGAGATAAATCTAAACTCATTACTTGAATATATTTTTATTGCTGCTATATGTCTATGTGACTAATTTTTTTATATATGTCATCCGTTATAATAAATATTTTGTTCTTATGTTTATATATGAAACTAGCACAGCAGAAAGGTAGTTGGAGAACGGGTTGGCTGAATTAGGTTGATAAATGGAACGTGGCAATTACTTATCCTTAAAGTAATTTTTTAATGTGATTAGGTAAATGTTAAAAAGTAAACATGTTAACTGATGTCTTGATAAATGCAAGAAAATTATGAACAATAAATCTAATCCATTGATTTTGGTTTTGGAGGACGACTAAGAATATGCTAGCATCTTCAATGCATAGCCATCAAATTAGGGTTTAAGATTAAATAAGGTTAAAAGATCATTAATTGTACCCATTATCAATAGGTGTAAACCTTTGGCGAAACATTAAAAATCACAGAGGTAACACCTTTCTCAAACATTAAATACGGCTATGTACTCAACAAGTTCAATCCAGACAACCACTATTACAACGCCGCTGGTTGGCTTTTTGTTGCCTCGGCTCCTGTAAAATACTTTTTGAGTTTAAAATATAGACAGCATGAGTGTAGGAATATTTAAGTTTCAAATATTTATGTCATATGTGAAAATAACAGACTGCAGATTCACGGTGTTCAGAGGGACAGCCAATATTCCTCTCGTATTTTTAAACTTTCATCGAACAGAGCGCCGTCTCAGCTCTAAACTGACCCCACGAAAGTACGTGCTGCCCCAAGAGAGATAAAAAGGCCTTTCACACTATAAACTATTTTGGACAATCGTTTCAAAACACACACACAATCTAATTCTATCTTTTGACGTTTGAATATGAGTGGCCTGGAGTAGTTATCGTCCAAAACCATACTACATTTTTCTGGATATGTCGATTGGAATGACAATCTAACGCCATTGTCGGTAAGTTAAATGACGGCGTCTTTAGGAAGAAGAATCCACGAAGTGACACCATGCATGGGATGGCGACACTGCGGAATTAGGCCGGTGATGTGAATTGAGATAAGGCAAAAAGTACACCTTAAGTAGATAAACTCGGCCTCTGAACGAACTGCAAACGAAGGTTAAAGGAAATGAGATGTATGATAAAACAGGAAATAAATTGATCGATGTGGGGTATTTAATCTGTAAAGAAGCTTTTCAAAAGAGCCTATTGGCTGAAGAAACGATGAGCATGTGGACAATGGACACCCATTCTTGGCCTTTACAGTAGAATGTTTTTGTATGCATTATCCTGGATTCAATACTCTTTCCCTTTTGTGCCCCTTATATGACTTCCATGGGAAGTCTCATATATATATATTGTTGGAAACATGTCAATTAATTTAGTCATTTGTTTATATGTACATTCATTTCAGTGAAATTAAGAATGTGTATGCATGTACTTATTGTAAATAGATTGTGAAACTGATTTATGAACTGTTCGTGTAACTATTTGATTTATTCATGATTAGTTTGTGTAATTGAGTTATAGATGTTATATATACAAACATACTCATAAAAGTGAGAGTGCAATGTGTAGTAAGTGTATAGAGCGCTGAATGTGTGTGAGAAGAAGATGGTTGTATGCCTGGATTGACTATTGTACTTCTTCCCTGAATAATAAAAATACGTGATTTTTTTCCACATTAAGTTTCCACTTAAATCACTATATCAATTGTATGATTGATATTGAATTATGTTTGATTTGTTCTTCTCCCTTTTTATACTTTATCTAATATATATAGTTTTGACATAACTCTATAGTTCGGTCCTTCCAATACTTTGTAAATGGTTGGATTCGATACGACATCTTGAGTTATTAAATAGATTGCAAAAGTTTGGATTCAATTGCAGAGATGGCAACCTTTCCATGTCTTACAATATATTAAATTGCATGTTGATGGTAGCCTTTTAGTGTATTAGACTAGATATAATATTAGCATTGTGAAAAGGAGTCCATTAGATTTTCTCAAGCCATCAAATCAATTTATCAATTTAAAGTGTAAAACGAAAGCAAGGGGAGTCTAGTTCAAGGACTTTGATGTATATGCGTGCGTGCTTTGGTGTCCCAAAACAAATAGGATATTAATATAAAAATATTCACATTCCCCTTTAAGAAAGTATTTTAAGGTACACATAAACTGCCTTTACCACTAGATATATTATTTACTATATGAAGTGACAACCTTTTCTAGAGGCATATCTATTCGTTCCTATATGAAGTGACGACGGTTTCTTACGGCCGATGTTCATGCCTAAAGGCCATTCTAAGGGTTTTCAATTAGTGGCAACACTTTCTTTGGGGCCAGATTCACGTTTGTAGTCCCCTTATATTCACGTCTTAAGGCCTTGAAAAGGATTTTGTATTATTGACAATACTCATACTTGTTCTCCTTCTATGAGAGTTTTGAAGTTTTAGAAAATGGTCATGTGTTTGTCCAAAATAGAAAATATCACATTTAGTATTTTTATATAAAAGAGGAAATACTATAATTATGCTATTCTAAGCATAATTAATGAGAGTTGCAAGGTAACATAGTTCTTATCTTTAATAGGTTTGAAAATTGAGAATAATAATGATTTAAAATCTCATATACATAATTAAGTTTATTATTTAAATAAATGTTTATATAAATGTTTCCATGACCCAGCATCATTCAACATAAACTAATAAGATGAAGATACCCTAAAAAACTATAAAAAATTAGAAACAACACATATTCTTTATAATTTAGTTTTTTCATTTTAAATGATAACCACACAAAAAAGAACTTTAAATAAAGAGATAGGACAAACACTTCATTAAAAAGTAAAAAATAATATTTATATTTATAAAAAAGTTGAAGGTGAGCGAAAATAGAGTAGGAACCAGCAGAGCGCGCTATCAGCGGCACTAGGAGGACAGGAGAAGAAATTACGACATAACAGTAAATAGTAGGTAGGTGATTCTGGGTATGGTTTGAACAGTTGCATGTCTGCCTAGCATTAAGTTTTAATTTTCTCATTATCATTGGCCGAAGTCAATCATACAGCAACCCAGTTTGTGGTGGTATGTGAAAATAGAAATGTAGATGAGTTGGTTTTCTGGGCTAAAATTATTTATGGGAGAATGAAATATTGATTGTGTAATTAATTTAAATTTTTGAATTAAGTGAAGGTCATAAGGCCCTCAAACTTTTCAACCAATGATAATTTAAAAAAAAAAATTATTTTATAAATTAAAATATAAAAAATTTATTTCTTATGTAGAACATTAGGTTTTCCATGAATTTTTTTTAAATCAATAAAAATTAATATCAAATCAATAGAAAACTCATTGCTATAATCCTGCTTTGGCAGGGACTAATAAATTATTCTAAATTTCTAAATATATTTCATTGTTTTTATACTATGACTATATTTTAAATTTTTAACTTAAATTTTTTTTATCACCAAAAAAATAATATTAAGAGTGATTTTAGACATACACATCATTAAAAAAATTGTATCATCAATGACACCATTATTAAAAAAGAGTTTTAATGACAATTTATGAATCATAGATTGAAGTTATGAGAGCTTTGATTTTGATTTTGTTAGTGGTTTTGTAAAAACATTAACAACTTTATTATTTTCCTTAATAGATTGCTCCAAGGATTTAATTTTGAATAGGCTATAGAATGGAGTACATGTCTAGTTCAATGTGTTAGTTCGATTGAATGTTGAGAAAGTTAACAAACTCTTTAAGTGTCACAACCTAGGGTGTTCATATGATATTTTTTGAAACCAAACTGAAAAATGATATGTCAAAGTCAAAAAGGATTCCCAGCTTGTTTGCATTGTTTTATGAGAATATATTTTTAGTAAATAAAGATAAATTCGTTTCTATTTTTTATAAAACTAGGTAGTAGGTCTTGGATAAAGGTTTAAAACATAATCTACATTGGACTTTGAATCATCATGGTCATTGTCTTAGTCTAAATGAGTAAAACCAATCAAATAAGAGTTTCCCTTATATAATATTGTATATCAAATTGAAATGTATTTTGGATATACTAAAGTATACTATTTTCTTCATTTGGGTTTTGTGCAATTTTTGCATATCTCAACAAAAGTGAACAACAATTAGAAAACCATATTACACACACAAAATCTATTTTATTTATTAACATAGTTACCAACTATGTTAATATTATATTTAAAAATTTTCAATCCATAATGTTTACACATTTTTTTTTAAATGTTTATTTTTCATCTATTTTCATTTTTTTTTATTCAATGGTGTTTTTAGACATTTTCCCATGCTTCTTTCAATCTTAAAAATATTTTTTACCATTTACTTTTTTAAAGTTACTATTTTTCATATAATTGTGCCTTCTTAATTAATTTATTGTTTCATACTTTTAAAATATAGTGGAAAACACCATTCTTAACACATTGTTTACCTTTACTTCAATACATGGAAAAAAAATTGTAGTTAAATAACACTGATTTTTAATATTTAACAAAAAAATATAATTCTTTTTTTTTTATAAATTAAAAACTAAGAAAAATAAGAAAAATAAAAGAACTGAAATTAAAATAAATAATAAATAAATAAATAAACAAATTTAGATAATAAAAAAGATCAAAGAGCCCGAAGGGGTTGGATCCAATGGTGGAAAGCGAGGAGTTTTTCACTGTTGGGAAAGGTTCAATTCTCGTGAGGGCTTTACCTGGAGCCATGGGGACACCTTGACGTAGTGGTCAAACGTGTGGTTGCACCCAGAGATACCATATTAAATAGTATCGTGACTCGTGCACACATAAGTGGATCAAAGCCCACCCCCATGTCCTTCAAAAATTTTCCCCCGGATGGGGTGCCACGCGGAGCAGGGTGGGCACGTGGAGAAGCGCCAGGAGGGGTCATTAATGGTGGCTAATCGCCCTCATATCCCTGCTAGTTATGAGGGGCATCACTTCAGTCGGCCTCCACCTTTTGACGAGGCCTCTGACTCACGTGAACAGACTAGCCAGCCAGAGCATTAAGCCCGCGACCTTAATGGCTACAACAACCATTTTCGCACTTATCAACCTTCTCGATGGCTTTGTGATGCATTGGTAGCTTACAAAGTCGAGCAAGAATAGAAGTGCAGGGGAAGTTCTAGCTCTCATCCTCATTCTCATCATGCCACGAGCAAGAGGAAGACCCCGCAGAGGCGCAGGGTGGTACGCGACCGACTCATGGAGGAAAAGGCATAAGAGATTCGAGCGAGCTCTGGTTCTTGCCAAGAAAAAAAGACCCAAGGAGAAGACTCACCCCCCATAACATATGTTGAGGAAATTCCTTCGGTGGAACTCCCCCACGACTTTTCTGAAAGTCGCATGTTTACAGTTCTGGACAATTGGAACCCCCCTGCGTGTTTTGGAGCAGAAGCACTACCTCCCTGCCTGCGAGAAGCACATGGTCCCAGCGACGCTCCCATTGAGGAATTTGCCAGCTGCCTGGTAGAGGAAGAGATATCGAAAAGCAACGAGGAATTGAAGCTACAGTGAACGCAACATGCACACTAGGAGGTAGACGTTGAGAAAAAATCGCCACCCCCGCCACCACTTCTTCACTTGGAGCACCTGAACCTAATTTTTGAGGTCCGCAGCATGGTGGACGAACAAATCTTCAGAGTTGTCCACGTTAACCAACACCTGGACATGCTGTACCCAGCTTATTCCAGAGCCACCCCACGACAATAATGCCCCACCTGCGCTCAGCTCTATGCCATTCCTGTCAGAAGGAGCAAGGAGATGGACGACCACAACGACACCGGTTAATAGGTTCTCTTGTTCAACATTTTTTCAAACTCTTTCTCTTTTTGATGTTTATCAGAGTTGTAGCTCTTCTAGTTCATAGCCATGGTAGCGATAGCATAGGCATTATCAAACTGCTATTGAAATTGGTCATGCACCCTAGTTTCCTATGGGCAAGGTGGAAAAACAATGTTTTGAACTTGCATGCTAATTTGGACAGGCCAGCTATCTCAGTTTCCTTCACAGGCGGGATAGCTGGCACCTCTATTTCATGTTGTAATTTTGAAACATTAATATAATAAGATCTGTAGAAAAAAAAAAAAGATCAAAGAGAAACTTAAAAAACTAAAGAGGGAAAAAAAAACAAGAAACAAAACAAATATATAAACTAAGCTAAATCTAGAAAAACAAAAAACACAAAAAAGGTAAAAAACCAAATTTAAGACCTAAAAACTTTAGAAATGTTTAAAAAACACAAAAAACAACTAAGAATATATATTAAAGAAAAAAAATTAACACACTTAAACTACAAATTTTAATACAAAATTAGAAAAAAAAAAAAAAAATTAAACTTAAAAAAAACATAAAATTACAAAAAAAAGTAATGTTTTTATTAAAAAACTTAAAAATATGTAAAATTTTATGAAAAAACAAACAAATTAAAAAAAGCATATGCATTGGTGATGGGAGGCCATGGGGGGTGATGTCGGGCATCACCCCAGCCCCCATAGGCTAAGCCTTAGTCACGTGGGACCAAGTTTTAGCCCCTGGGGGCTGGGGTGATGCCCGACATCACCCCAGTCCCCAGGAGCTAAACCTTGGTCCCACGATGCTAAGGCTTAGCCCCTGGGGGCTGGGGCGATGCCT
>CBVK0100097540.1:0-32143 GCA_900067695.1 Picea abies
CTCTTCCGATCTCACTATCCCCTTCTAGGGAAAATGAAGCATCTTGGAGAAACACGTTAGCCCTCCTTGGGCTTCTCCAACCTACCACACGTGCCAAAACTACCACTCCCAAAGTGTCCATGTGTCATGGTCATGAAGGGTGACATCCTAGGCCTTCCAAAGCCAACATTCCACTGAAAAGGGCACAATGCCCTAGGTCAAGCTTTGTTGGGGTGACTGTACAAGACGTCCTTCGTCTCTCCTGTGTAAACCCCTTTGTCCAATCTCAACCCCCTTTTGGGGTGTCAACATCCATCTAGTGGGCTTTTCAGCCCCATGGAGGTTCGAACTGATCATCTCCCCATGTGTGTCGATCCAATATGGTACATGTATGTCGGACATGATTCTACACATTAACATCTACGTTCTCCATGGGCTCATAAGTCACAAAGATCATAGCAATGTCAATCACATCTCATCATCAATATTATTAAACATGTGAAATAAACCCCTATTACTTATGTTAAAATCTCAAAGACATTATACAAGCCTGCAACACAAGTCTGGAGAAAGTGACAGGGCGTTCTATCGGTCTAGTGTCCACTGGAAGAGGAAAGTTTCTGGAAGAGAATTCATCTGAGCCATGTAAGTGGGTCATGTGGATAAGGGATGTCCAGGCAATGGGTGCAGTGAGATCAAGGGAGTGAAAATTTTTACCTGTGGGTGCCTTTGTAGAAGGCAAGCTGCACATGTCCTGGATGTAATTTTCCAAGCCCAATTCATGCCATTTATTCTTTATTCTTATTGTTTTTTCTTCAAGAAGCTAATCATGGGACACTTCCCTAGCGTGGTGACCAGTGGTGGCAGTGTTACCCACAAGTAATTTCACAGAAATGAGAAGGCTAGCGCGTGATGAGACCCCCTTTCTTTTGGCCATGCAACCAAGAGTCACTACACTGGAATGGTAACCAGTTGCTAGTAGTGTCATATTGTTAGATACCCATGGACCTAATAGGCTGGCTCGTGATGAGACCCCCTATCCTCTGACTAGGTCTTTTTTTATTATTATTTTTATTGGGTCCCTCTTGTTTCTTGCTGATAAGCCTTTTATTTCTTTCTCAGGAATCCCTAGGCAAAGCATCTCGAGGTTTTATTCTTAGGATTTAATTTTTTTCCAACTTGCTTTTACCTTCTGGGCCTTTAGCCTCTTCTTCCCACAAGATAAGGTGCAATCCTAAAAATAGGTCAACCTAGTGCCTAGACAAGTGTAATGGGATAGATGAGTGGGAAGCAAGATGAAAAAGTGGTGCTATGATGGGAGCAAATGATGGATTTTCATAAATCCCCCCAGTGGAAAACCAAAACCTATGGACATAGGCTTACTAGGGCGTCCTGTCATTTCCCCCAGACATGATCAAGTGAGAAAGTATAATATCCAAGAATTTGTTAGAAACAAAAGGAATTAAATGCACATATTCAAAGGTTTTGAAGATCAGAGTGACACATACCATGATACCCAGACTCATTACCTCATGGAGCAAGAACCATCCCCAACACAAGACCAAGCCAATGGTGATGGATGTTGTTGTTGTTGACAAAGTAGAGGAGCTAAAAGGGAGAATAGATGGGCCCTCTAGGGCCATGCTAATGTCGATATGACTCTTGGTAATCCATGTCTTGGACCTGTGGGCCTCGAGACATGATCTCTTAGTTATCCCTAAAAGTGGGGGATAACATATGGCTCCAACTCGAGGACATGTGCTCACCATAGAGCGCATGAGAACCTCAACATCTCTGGCATAACATTTTTACCTACTTGATATCAATAGAAAATATTAGTAACTGAATAGGGTGGCGATACCACCCCAACATATACATACATACATACATATATATATATATATATATATATATATATATATATATGTATGTATATATATATATATAAGACTGAAATAAAACAATCATAAGTGTGTGTGAATGTGAAAGAAAACTAACATTCAATGCAAATGGTATAATACATGAATGAAAATATTCCTACCTACTTACCTACACTTACCTGTGAAGTCAAGTCCCCCACCTTGGTGGGGTTTAAGGAGGTGCATGTTGATTGGTAATGGGCGCATTCTTCCATCCAAAGTGGAGAAATAATAAGAGTCATCAGCTAACTCTCTTCCAACTTTGAAAGATCTGAGCCATGATTGAGTGCTTCCTTTGACATTGGTCGGCTTTCCCTTCTGGGTATCCCACATCCACATTATGTCCCCTTATTTGTACTTTCTGATCTTGTATTTGGTTGTTCCCTAAACGACCTCGGTGTATTGTGTAGAGGGAGGGGGTGGGATTCTGCTGTAAACACTTCCCGTTGGGATGGGTGAATATGTACATCATCTTCTATCCTTTTTAGTATCTTCACAGTCCCTGTTTCCTTGTCTTTGTACTTGTCCAAGAGTTGTTGGTATTCCTCTTTCTTAGGCCATTGTATCTGATCAAAGTCTTGTTCTGTTGCAAAATTCATATCTTTTGGAGAATACTCATGAAGACTTTGTATGATTTCGTCATGTTCTTTGTCATCCTTGATGGGATCATTAAGATATTGTACATGAGTCATCGTTACGGGTACATTCGAGAGACGACCAGTAGTGCCATATTTCAAGGGTATATTCACATAAGTGAGGTCCATATCTAGAGTACCACCCAGCTGCGAGGCAAACTTCCTAGACAATAACATTCCCCATACATCTAGGATGTCCACGACCACTATATCCATGTGGATGATTTTATCGGGGTATTATTTAAGGAAAAATTGGACATTCTCGATTACCCCATGTGTGGGTATGGCTTTAGATTCAAATCCACACACATTGCTATAAGGTCATGTGACTTTCAACCCCATTTGTTGCATGACCTTAAGGGACAACATGTTAGCACCGACCCCTGAATCTAGCATGCAGTTGTTGAGGCTCTTGTTATTCATTATCAAGGTCATGAAGAAGGGAGGATGTTCATCATATTGGACCCTGAAGTGATCGGATTGCAACATGATAGGAGGGTCCATGGCCCCATCGTATCCTTGGAAAAAGTTGTCAAATCATTCCTTTATAGATGGGACATTAATGACTTCTTTCAGGGGGATGGTTACATGCATCTTGGATAGTGCCCCTTCAAAGTTGAATTTAAAATCAATCCTTTCATCTTTGGATGTCTTAGGGAGAATTATATCCAAAGGTGAGGATTTTGTTTGAGTAGTCAAAGGAATGGAGGTAGGTTGGTTTATCTTTTTTCTTCTATAAACCTAGAATTCTTGTTTTTTCAATTTCTCTTTTGATTCTTGGTCCAGGTTGTTTATTATTTCCATCCTAGCCAACCTAGTTGCTTCTTTCATGCCCTCCTAATGCTCTTCAGTAGTGATATTTATCTAAGGGCCTTCTATGAAATGGCCTATATTATTCACTTGTTGTCGGCCATCATTGTTGTAAGGACATTCATGCTCCCAATGTGCTTCACTGCATTGTAAACAACAAGGATTTTCATCCACAAAATTTGTAGGAGCCAGGGTGTTTGGAACCTCTTATTCATTCTTTGGTTTATAGAATTGGTTCCCCTTTTGGAATTGAACTTTGTATGGGACTCTAGGTTCTTGGCTCTGGGACCTTTCCAAGTTGACAATTCCACTCATTATCAGTTCTTGATTTTTTATTATGCCATCCATAGTAGCTTGTAGTTTTTCCATGCTGGCACAAAGGTTAGAAGAAGGCTAAGTTTTGTGGACTATCTTAGGTTTAGTGTCTATCTTCCCCCTTGGGTTTGTGAAAGGCTCAATTTTGGATGAATGGAGGTTTCCTTCAATCTTGGTGGCTAATTCTTGAGCTTCTTGGATCAATTGGGGGTTTTTGTCCCGGAGAAGATACCCTAATTGGCCAGTAAAAGACTTGGTGTAAATATAGAAAAGATAATCACCACTTGGATGATGTCTTACAGAGATATTTTGCAACAAAGTTTCAAACCTAGTATGGAACTCCCGAATAGATTCATTCTTGAAATTTTTCCAAAGAGATTTCAATCTAGTAAGAAGCATGTTGGGGTCTTCTTTGATGCTCCATCTGTTGAGAAATGCTTCTTCTAGTTTGTCAATAGTTTTAATGCTACCATTAGGTAGGTTGAGATACCAACATCTTGAAGCATCAAGGAGGGTAGCAGAGAACAATTTCATGACTAGGTCTTTAGCATCATCACTAATGGGGTGAAGATGAAAAAATGCCCAAAAATTGCTCATGTGCTCTTTGTCACTGACTTCATCAGTACTGATAAGCTTAGGCAACCACTTTTCATACTTGGGTGGCATTTGCCTAGAGTAGCCTGGTATAGTTGACATGTCTAGTGGTTTAAAAAAAGTAGATGACCATTGTCTTTGGTTTTTAGCTGGATTTGTTGTATTGGTCTGAGTCGCTAAGCTAGACATGGTTTTCAAAGGAAGACTCCCTCCAAAAGGTGATTTTACAACTAGAGATTTTTAGGGAGGCTTTCTTCTAAAGGATAGAGGAGGATTATTGTACCAACTTGTAGTTTGTGGGCTCGCCAAACAATTTTCTTTAAACTATCAAAAAGATAAGGGAAAACACCCAAAGTGGATTCGCCAGGTAAGCTTATAAGATAAATATTCCAGAGGAAAGGCTTACCGAAAAAGTGTCATCTGAGGAAGGTTTGACTCAGTGTTCCCTAACAAAAACGCCAAAATGTTATCGCGTAGTTTGTAGTTAGGATAAAAGATAGATGTAAAGAGACAAATTGGCATAACTGAACCAATCCCACCCAATTTCACCTCAATAGGAAGGTTATTTATGTTTAGGGAGGTAACTCTCAGGGGAGATGTCCCCGGTGACCTAGGATTTTGAGGAGGCAAAGGATTGAAGGCTAAAAGATAAATTCCCCCTACACAAGTCACCACTGAGAAGATAGTCTAGCCAATCAACCAATAAAGAGAAGTATAACGCAAAGAGAGGTACCTGCCCGAGACAAAGGAATAAGAGATTTATATATATGCAAGCTTACTCGCTTGGTTAGTAATTCATATATTCAATGACTATCTGATATATAAGCAATTGAGAAATAAATATTGACGAAGTTAATGTTTATAAAATAGTTGCACAATGATCATTATAGAAAAAGATGATGGAAACAATTAGTTAGTAGGGTTAGTCTTAGGCTAGGGTTAGAATAGTTAAGTTTTGTTCAAAGTGTTTGATTGAAGTTGTGATCAAGTTACTCAAGACAAAGGAGGTCTTTAGATCAATTCCTAAGGATTAATGGAGTCAAAAGTAGAGGACACATGAGTTGAAGGATAAATTGAAAGTAATAATACTAAGGGCAAGAGGGTTAGACCTTGAGGTGTTGCTAAGGCAAGGCCTCAAGGATGAAACCCTAGGGGAGAGAGGCTCAACTTTGGTTTAGTGGAACTAGGCCTCAATGCTCTCTCCTCCTTCCTTAGCTTAAATGGAAAATCGGCTAGCTCAAAAGATTGCATAAGACTAAGACAAGAGGTTTTGAATGCAACGTGTTGCTATAGCAAGGCATTACCAAGCAAACCCTAGGGAAAATCAGCTCAACAAGGTGTAGGGGAACTAGGCCTTGATACGTTTTCTCCTTCTTAGCTCAATAAGAAAAATGGAAAGCATGGAAGAGAAAGAAAAGAGTGTTTCTAAGGAAAGGCTCGATCTCTCTTCAATAAATGGCTCAAAATCTTGATGGGGACATGCGACAAGGACCTACAATCTATGCTTGTCACCTAGGGTTTATTCAACAAATCATAAAAAGACATGCAATAAATAACAATACAACCATTCAATTAAGAAGTTTTGCAGAAATTTACATACATTTCACCAAGAAATAACATAGCAAGCCCTAGTTGTAACACCTTTCACCAAGAGAAATGTCAAAAATGCCAATAGAATTCCAAAAAATGTCTTCCTTAAACAAGTGCACCTCACAATTTCAACCAACAACACTAACTGTAGCGCAAATTCTAGACCTCACTAATGAGTGAGTGAGAGATGATGAAAAATGAAGGTAAAAACCCTCAATTTATACAGTACTATGACCTAATTTCACTTTTAGGTCATAAAAAGGCTGACAAGGCCAAAATACTAAAAATCATATTGTTTTACATTAAATGCTTAAAATTAAACCCTAATCAAGATAAAGAGAGACTTCATGCCCCTTTTAGGGTGACATTATCCCCTTCTAGGGAAAATGCAGCATCCCGAAGAAAACTGTTAGCCCTCCTTGGGATTCTCCAACCTGCCACATGTGCCAAAACTCCCCCAGATATCTCCCAAAGCGTCCATGCATTATGGTCATGAAGGGTGAGGTCCTAGGCCTTCCAAGGCCAACGTTCGATTAAAAAGGACACAAATCCACTAGGTCAAGCTCTGTTGGGGTGCCTCTATAAGATGTCCTTCTTCTCTCCTATGTAAACCCCTCTGTCTGATCTCTGCCCCCTACTGGGGTCTCAGCATCCATCTAGTGGGCTCTTCAGCCCCATGGAGGTCCGAAATGATCATCTCCCCATGTGTATCAGTCCAATATGGTGCATGTTCGTCGGGCATGATCCTTCACATCAACAAATACACCCTCCATGGGATGATCATAAGTCACAAGGATCATAGCAATGTCAATCACATATCATCATCAATATTATTAAACATGTGCAATAAACCTTTATTACCTCAGTTAAAATCTCAAATACATTAGACAATCCTGCAATACAAGTTTGGAGAAAGTGATAGGGCATCCTATTGGGCCAGTGTCCACTGGAAGAGGAAATTTTCCAGAAGAGACTTCATCTGAGCCATGTAAGTGGGTGATGTGGATAAGGGATGTCCAAGAAATGGGTGAAGTGAGAGAAAGGGAGTGCAAAATTTTACCTGTGGGTGTTTTTGTAGAAGGCAAGCTGCAACTGTCCTGGATGCAATTTTTCCAAGCCCAATTCATGCCTTTTATTCTTTAGTCTTATTTATTTCTATTCAAGAAGCTAATCAGGGAACATTGCCCTGGTGTGGTGACCAATGGTGGTAGTGTTACCCACAAGTAATTTCACAGAAATGAGAAGGTTGTCTCGTGATGAGACCCCCTTTTTCTTGGCCATGCAACCAAGATTCACTACCCTGGCGTGGTAACCAACTTCTAGTAGTGTCATACTTTTAGATACCCATGGACCTAATAGGCTAGCTCGTGATGAGACCCCCTATCATCTGACTAGGTCTGGTTTTTTTATTATTTTTATTGGGTCCTTCCTGTTTCTTGTTAAGAAGCCTTTTATTGCTTTCTCAGGGATCCCTAGGTGAAGCATTTCGAGTTTTTAATCTTAGGATTTTATCTTTTGACATCTTGATTTTACCTTCTGGGCCTTTATCCCCTTCTTCCCACAAGGTAAGGTGCAATCTTGAAAATAGGTCAACCCAGTGCTCGGAAAAGTGTAATGGGATAGATGAGTGGGAAGCAAGATGAAAATTTGATGCTATAACGGGAGTGGATGATGGATTTTCATAAATCCCCCCAGTGGCAAACCAAAACCTATGGATAAAGGATTACTAGGGCGTCCTATCATTCCCCCCAGACATGGTCAAATTGGCAAGTATAAGATCCAAGAACTTGTTAGAAACAAAAGGAATTAAATGCACATAATCAAAGGTTTTGAAGATCAAAGTGAAACATACCATGATACCCAGACTCATTACCTCATGGACCAAGAACCATCTCTGAGAGAAGACCAAGCCAATGGTTATGGATGTTGTTGATGTTGACAAAGTAGAGGCACTGAAACGAAGAATAAATGGTCCCTCCAGGGTCATGCTAATGTTGATCTAACTCTTGATACTCCATGTCTAGGACCTATGGGCCTCGAGACATGATCTCCTAGTTATCCCTAAAAGTGGGGGATAACATGCCCACAAAGGTGTGCTCCTCAATAACTTCCCTGCATAAAAATGGCTTTGCCTCAGCAATTCATCATCATTTTCCTAGTATTAACCTCTCCCTTGGATTCAAGAACCTCTGGTTTATATAGGCTTGAAGTTGGTAACAAACTCCCAACTTCCCCCAAGATCTAGCCTCAAAAAGGGCCCAAGATCCTCCAAAAATGGATTAAATCTCCCAAATCTGGCTAATAATCCATTAAAAATCTTGATTATAAAGTCAAAAACCCACTTTGGAAAATATTTAGGGTGAAACCCCTTATCTTCGGGCTCCTAGTCACCTGAATGCCCTCCATGTGGCCCTGGTCCTGCTGGCGCATTGTTCTATCCCTTAACCCTCAGCCCTTGGTCGTAGGTGTGGCCATGTTCCCTTAGCTCATACATCCATGTTCTCGCATTGAAGTTATCCCCAGGTTCCTTGCGCCTATTCACATGTGGCTTGGACATATGGCCGCCACTTATGCCCCACGCGCTCACAGGTGGTAAGACCTCGGTCATTAACTCTTGGTTATGCGCCCTAGTCGACGTCCTAGCCTTACCAACTGACACTAAACCTCATCTATATTCACTAATATAAAGCAGGGTCTCATGGTGTGGTCCTATGCCAAAGCCTCGGGGCTAAGGATTTTGGAATGAATCCCGTGCAAACATCAAAGGATTGGTCACATCAATGGTCATATGCACCAGGGATGGGGCTAGGACCCAACCCTTTACCACCCTGAATTACATTGTTTAAACTTTATATATAAGTTTTGTGCTATACATATCAAGTGATAATGTGGGTGCGCTAGTAGCCTGGCCCTGTTGAAACGTGCTGACCCGGACTGGAGGTCAAGGGTTCAACTCCCTGGGAATGCATACAATTTTTCCCAATACGTCCAACAAAGGGGTGCCATGTGGTAGCCCAAGACTGGACCACATGGCACCATGCCATTTTCCATCAACTAGCCATGTTTCAAGAGATAATTCGACCACTTGTCTGCCTATGTGTCTGTCCAGTCAGCATCCCTTGTACCTGCCACATCATCCCGTTGCCACTTGTTGTACGGACCTTTCCATTTCAACATGTGTCACGTGTCACCCTTGTAGTGGTGTCACGTGTCACACTCTGGATCATCCACCTATCCACCTACCCATGTCAGCACCTATCCAAGTCAACTCGCCAACACACTACCATGTCATTGTATGACTGTATGGCCTGTACAGTTAGCTGCCATGTCAGCACTGTATGAATTGTACAGTCAACAATTTTTTTTCCTTTTTATAAAAATGAACAGACCGCGATATCTTTTTCATATAGCGTCTGTTTGAGCCTATTCAAGTTGTGTTGGGTTCATATCGACGAGGCCTATGCACACGTCTTTTTTGAAGAGATTCTGAGCACTTTTATTTCTAGGCCTTCCTAGACCCCATCTTGGCTCCTAGATCCAATTATGGATCATTGAAAGATGGTTGAAAACAAAGGAACTTGAGTTTGCGCAAATGGATAACATAAATCTTAAGTTAACACTGTGAAAATATCTTGATAAATAAGTGTTTAGCGATTTGCATGAGGTATTTTTCTATGATTTCTTGCATTTGTTGCACGATTGGTTATTGAGGTTAAAATAGAACCACCCAAAAAATCAAATCAGACAACTGGAGTGGAATCATGTGGATATCGTGTAGTTACAAAAAGTCAATAACAAATTTACGCACGTAATAGATTTCTCGTTAGACGGTATTTTTGCAAGTTTATCACTGAATTTGTAGTAGATACCTCAAAGTCCTACAGTGCAACGGAGATGGATTTTCTAAAAGGACCCAGAGGTAGGTATATCATGTCAATGTATACTTCAATCAAGATTTTATTGTATAAGAATGGTGTTATGACCATGGAATTATACAACTAAAATTCCCTGTGTGCATGGGGGAAGCGGGGGAAGCATTGGAAGGAGGATGAGAAATGGAGGAGGACATGGATAAGGGAAAGAAGAAGGAGGCCATGGACCAGATGATGATGGAGGAAGATCAAATAAAGCAGATAATGGAAAAATTTGGAAAGACGCACAATAGAGTACCCTACCAATAAGATGAATGACAAGAAGAATTCATAGTTGATAGAGAGGTCTTGGCAAGCGACAAGGAAGAGGTAGAGGATCTTCAAGCTATGAAGCAGAATGAAGAAATCTTGCACACAACATATAAAAGGAAAACAGGAGGTCCAAGGGCAGGAACATAAGAAAGAACTCCAATCCATATCACCGTTAGTGTGGAACCTACAACCCCATGTGCAACTAACACACCAGAAAGAACACCAACGTTTAGAAAAATGAATTTTAGTTGAAGAAAGACAACAGTAAACACATCCAAGCAAGGAGAAACAACTAGAGGAGCCAATTGAGGAAGTAACATTCAAATATCTACACTGCATAGAGGTACTAGTTCAACATAGTTCAAAATGGAAGGACATGATCCCACGATTAGGTTAGCATAATTTTGGGGAGAGGAATCATAGGTCCATGGAAAGCACTTATTTATCTGTGAGAAGATCTTGGAAGAAAAGAAGATCACAGATGAGGATACAAAACTCATGCAATTAACTATCATGCTAAGAGACCATGCACTAGACTGGTACATGAGTCTATATGTAAATAGTCCACCAGGAGTAACAAGAACTATTGCAGATGTGAAAAAACTATTGATAAATGAATTTCAGAAGCCTAGATCAGAAGATTAGTACATGAATGAAATGATTCAAATTAGGAAAAAACTAGGTGAGTCTGTTTGGGATATTGACCATAGGTTTAAGCATCTAAAAGGTAAGTTGAAATATGCCATGACTAACATGCAACATAGACATCTATTCATGAATTCACCATTACCACACTTTAAATACCCATCAAGAAAGTATAAGTTCCACACTCAGGTAGAGGCTCTACAAGCAGCCTTACAAATGGAAGAAAACCAGTATCAGAAGATATATCAGAGGAGCTGAAGGAGGATCTGAAGAACCTAACATTTCAACTTAACCTGAATAAGGGTAAAGAGAAAAGATAATTTATTTGGTGGACCACATGCAAAACATAAGGACACCATAAGAACAAATGTCCAACTTTCATGCACTATATGGCAACAGGGTTACCAAAACCTTTTCCAATAGGAGGACCATGGTGCGATATTTTCAAAATGCATGGGAATGATCCATATGATTTCCCAATGATGCATAAGTATAAGATTGTTCCCAAAAGTTCATATTGTAATTTTTGCAAGCCAGTGGGTTGTGATGATAAGGATTGTAGGACGATGGAGCTGATGAGAGAAATAAATTCAAATACATATAGGGTGCAAGAAGAAATGATGACACAACAAGATGCACCTTAGTTCTATCAGGTACCACCATAATACAATAATGCACAGCCAAAATATAACCCCGCGTAATATAACCAAGTACCTCAGTACAATGAACTGCAAGGATATTGAGGTGGATACAGAGGTGGAGGATTGGGTAGAGGAGGATTCAGACGAGGAAGAGGTCTAGTAGTGTACCACAATTGGAAACAACGAAGACATTATGAAAGGGAATTTACACTTCCACCAACTACATGTATGTATTGTCACACAATAGACCATGATGCATAAGACTGTCCAACACTCTTGGGAAATATCCAAGAAAAAAGGAATTAGAACAACCAGAATGTCTAGTGGATTTTTGTAGAAGCTAGGGATGATGGGAGAAACATCAATATAGTCACTCGAGGAGTAGCCATGATAGGAACTGATGCAGTAAAACAAGATCCAATGCAACACCAATGGGTTAAGAAGAATATTGAACCACATAAGCAGTTTGATGCATGGAAGGAAACATAAACATTCAAGGAGGAAAGATAGGAGTTTCTCAAGAAAAATGTTGCATCTACATCAACTGCATAACACACTTAGAACTTACCAATGTATGAAATGCCTTCTTCAATGGACCATACCAGTGAAGCACAACCATTAGATAAAGTAAGTAACATAAAAAAATTCTATGCAATCATGTGTTAAGTTATTGAAGGATCCATCATCTATTAAAAAATTACAAAATCTGTGAGAAATATATAACACGGAGGCATAAGGAAAGTTAGAACAAAAGACAGTCAATCATCACCATAAAAGAATAAGGACAAGAAGAGAATTAAGACTGAATGCTAACATTGGGGATTTTAATATGGGTGATATCATATTCGATCTAGGCTCTGGAGTAAATGTTTTACCTAAGAATACATGGAAGTGTATGGGATAACCCACATTAGGCTATTCACCTGTCCAACTGAAATTATCAAATCAACATAGAGTGTTACGAATTGGAAGGCTTAAAGGTGTGACAATATATTTGGATGGAGAGCGCACTATGGAATATTTTTAGGTAATAGAGATAGTCGATGGCACAACAGCTTACCCAACCTTTCTTGGATTAGCTTGGGAATTTGATAACCATGCCATAATCAACCTTAATACAAGGAAAATGACATTTGAATCATATGAATATAGAGTCATTGCACCATTAGATATTTCAAAAGGAGAAAGGTTTGTAGAACCCACTTGTTTGGATCTGGAAAAAATAAATCAATTGTACAATTCACATAAACTAGTTGAACTTATCATATTCACATAACCTTCTTGCTGCACACTTTCAAAATCCTAAAAGGTTAATATACTCTCAAATAACAATACAATTTTTCTTACTTGAAATGAGTATTCAATCACCATATCTAACATCATGATGATAGTGGTTTAGATGTGAATCAATATTAATCCAAAAAACATTACAAAAAGCATACAGAACATATTTAATGATTTATAAATTGTTTCTTATCATAATGGAGGGAAGTGGAAACTAATGTGTGTAATTAATATGTCAATAATTTTGATTAATGAACTTGTTATATTCACATAAATTTCTTGGTGCACACTTTCAAAATCCTAAAAGGTCAATACACTCCCAAATAATAATACATTTTTTCTTACTTGAAATGATTATTCAATCACCATAGATAACATCATGATGATAGTTCTTTAGATGTGAATGAATATTAATTAAAAAACATTACACGAAGCATAAAGAACATATAATTACTTATAAATTGTTGAACTTGGAATGATACTATCACATTTCTATAAATAGAAAGACATCCTCCATACCAACATTCCTAAGCACATTTTTAGATCCCTAAAGCATGTACAACAATTTACTCATCTAAAGTTTAACCATGGTTGATTCTTGAAATAAATTATTTTCATTGACTCTTGGATGTCAATATTTTCTCCAATATATGTGTGTGGAGAAACCTCCCCACTTACAAGATGTCACTTTGACATGTAGTCGTTATTTTCTAGGTGTGTTGATGGGGTAATTTCTTGGGTCAAATTGGTGTTAACAATAGATGTTCATCGACATTTGTTTTAAAAAATGGTACAAATGAATAGAAGAATAATAGTTTAACAGGTTACTAAATAATTATAGCCTTGTGAGGCTTACAAATATTACAACATATCTTTTCCAATTCTAAGTTACAATGTGCAATTTTAGCAAGCGTTTACAAGTATTTTAACATAAAATAACTCTAATCATTTAATATCTAGATTATGGATTCGTAATAAATATTAAAATCACATTTACAAGTTACAACCTTATAATACAATTCTTAATTACATTCCTTGTCTTGTTGCATAATTATATAGAACTTTTTCACTTGTGGTGTACTTGTAAGACATTTCTTATCTGACCATTAAAAATGAAAATGACCGTGGTGGGAGCGTGTGACAAAAAAATTTAGTTATCAAAATCAAAATTAAATGAATATGAAGTCTTATAGATAGGAGACAAAATAATATAGAAAATAATTAGGAGAGTAGGAAAGAGCGAAGAGAAACATTGTTTTATTGGGCTATGAGAATAGAGTCGAATGGTGGTAGAAATATGAAAGGGGAAGAGATGATTTTTATTGATGTGTTTTCTCTTTAAGTGTGCTTTTCATTTTTCTGTTTGATTTTTCTTCTTGTGGATTTTTAATTTTCCCCTTTGATATTTCATATGTCTTTGATATTTCATATGTTTCGATGATAGAGAAGGATATTTATGCAAAGAAAAAAAACATGTCAAAAAATTTCAGCTAATGAAGTCATGGGACGATGGTGACCAAGGTTAAGGAGGTAGGTATTTATATACAAATTACAACCTTATAACACAATGTTTAAGTACATGAACTAATCCACATTAACTATAGATTATAAATCATTGCACATCATATCAATGTTTGTGAATGGGATCATATACAAACTCTCTTGTGTTAGCAAAAATTCACCTTAAATCATAATTCAATGCCAAATTTTATATCATCTTGTCATGCACATTGGCAAACTAAACATGACTACCGTCCATGTGGTAAGAACTTTTTAATGTCACCACGTTTTATATGCCTCATGCAGTGCTCTTAAATCCCATCAAACATTATAATTTATACTAATCAAAATGTACAAAATCTAACGTACTCCCATCAAACATTATAATTTATAATAATGAAAATGTACAAAATCTATCGTACTATTGAAGTATATAAATGATAAATTACATGCATGAAGTAACCTTGAATATAATTACCAAGAAAAGGGTATGTTCAATATGCTTTAGGTTTTCTAGTGGTTAATTATTATTGACGCTCAAAATATGGAAAAAAATTTCATAGATGAGAGACATTTGTAAAGTGATAATGCATTAGGAATGTTTGAAGTGAAGAAAAATAGCATGTCCAAGAGGCTAAACAAATGTACTTAACTTCTAGCACCTTTTCATTTTGACACATGAACAAATTCCATATCCTATATGTTTTTATAAGAGGATCCCTTTTGGATCTTATTGGAATATATTTTGTGAATTTTTTTTTTTTTTCTGATATTTTTGAAAAAACTAATTTGATGATTCCTCAAATCCTATAATAATGAAGTTATGTCATACAAGTACATGCTACTATACTCATGCTTATAATAACTTTTCATCCAAATAAAATTTAAGATATGGGTTCGTACTAAAACCATGGACCATGTTATTATATGGTGCCTATCTAAAAACCATATAATCATGAAAATCATGGATGATACAAACCATTTAAACTAATTTTAAAATAAAGGAATGGAAACATAACATATAAGATTGCATGAGATAAGGTATTTGATGGGGAAATAACAATATTGATTGCTTGTCATTTATGAATATTGTGGTCATCTACTATTTTTTACTAGAGATACTTGGTTTTGACAAGTGATTATGTCAGTGGTTTCCATTATGATATCAAGTTATTTGGGGCGTGACTAGAAAATCCCTACAAATCTCTCATACTTGACTTATCCCGCTCTGCAACATTGACAATTTTGAGCTCGTAAACTCTACTTTCGATTTTGTTCTTATTCATGATAAAATTCATGAATATAATGAATCCCACATACATGTTTCAAGTGGTAGGGAATGGTTCCATCCCATGATAACCATCCCCTATAATCCAAGAGAGTTGACAATAGAAATATGGTTCAAGGTTTACATATGAATAGTTGGCATAGTGAGAAGGAGGGGGTAGTGAAAACGCGAAGTTGGGAAACAATTTTTTGAGAATTAGGTGTTTTGGGGTTATAATTTCTAATTTCTCGGTCGAGAAAAAAGTCAACATATTTTCTCGACTGAGAGTTGTAATATTTTTCCAGCGATAATTTAATCAAGTTTAAAATTTTCTCATCTGAGAGTTTAGTTATGGTTAGATAATTTTCGACCGAGAAAATTTCAGTTTCGTGGTCGAGAGTATGATTAAGTTTTTGGTATCAAACTTTCAAATAGGTCTCTCAGCTGAGAGTTGAAACAAACTCTCGCGCGAGAGTTTTGTTTAACCCCGGGTTATACTTTCTCATGGTGAAATAATCTTTGAGTTTCATTTGGAATTTCTATTTTTTTTCTAAACTTTATCATTAGGAAATTTAGTGAGCTAAAAATTAGTCACAATGAATATTCAATATCATCACAATGAAAACACTAAAAAAATATAAAAACTCACAAGGATGTTCCTTGAATTGTCCTCTTAAAAATGGTAGATTTAGTTTGTTTAATAAAAGTCACATTTGAAATAAAATGCGAGGACACCAACAGGCGTCAATAAGGCACCATTTTTTAAACATATGTTATTTCGATAAATGATAAAAAAATAGCTCTTAAGTATAAAAATACTCAACATATAGTCCACTTCCAAGTACAATCTATGTATATTATGAGCATACATTTGGTTTTCGTAAAATGAATAATCATCTCTAAAAACAATGAGGGGCACACATGTCACTCATTATCCATACCTAAACTTTTAAAGTATATGTCATTGGTGCCCCTCAAATGTTTCCCACTATATGTCCATAAAATTTATAAAAAAAAATATGAGTATGAAGATAATAGAATTCTCTAGAACTGGTGTGTTTACTTCAAGGTGAAATTCCTAAGGGAGATATAGTTTTGAAGGGGTTGAAGTTGAAAAACATAAATTTTTGCAGTTTTTTTGTCAAAAAACAAGCAAAAAGTGTTTCCCAACTTCATGTTAGGTCAAACGAGAGAGAGAGAGAGAGAGAGAGAGAGAGAGAGAGAGAATGGTGCCATTAAAATATGACCCTCCCAAACATTATACCATTATTTCATTGTACCATGATTTGGAATATAAACTAAGAGATATATCTGACATGAAAATATGTTTGATCCATTTCTAACTCAAAATAATTCAATGCACTTGTACATTCAAAATTGAAAGCAACATATTAGATGTAAAACATGTGTATGTACTATATAGTTATTTAGGGAATGACTAGAAATTCCATATCATGTTATCTCATCCCTTAAGTGGTCTGGAGGACATATGGGGCCCTGAAAATTTTACAATTGACAACCAATTGAGATCTAGTTTTATATGAAAATTTGTCTAAAGTAGTATAACAATTCATCAAAAAACACCTTATTCAAATGGACCGTAAAAGTAAACCAAACAAGATGGAATCCTACATATACATATATATCTACTTGATGCAAATTTGCTTATGGAATGGTGTTTAAACACATCGTAATGGTATCTCCTCTTCAATTATTCGTTCAGGATCGGATTTCTTCATTTTCCATTTTGTAATTTTCAATTTTACACCTCGCCCGGGAATAGTTGCAGGCATTCACAACTAGGAGAGTTCACACATAATAATCTAATTTTATGAGTTTTTTTTTTTTTTTTTGAGCGAGGTGTTAGAATAAGACAAAGGTCAATTATTAATGGTAATGAACAATCATGATTACATAAAATAGGTTAAACAACCCCATTAAATGAAGTTAGATTCCAATCAATAAAAAAATCATGCAAATAACCTTCAGCCCTGTGCCAAGCAAAGGTAAATTAAATTTTAGAATAGACAAAGAAAACAATTGTCTTGAAACTGGCATGTGTATTGGGTGAAGAAAAAAAAAAGAGCAGTTTAATGTCAGCATTAAACTCATTACTCCTAAATTGATTACACCTAGATTTTATAATTTCAGTTAATTTATGGTGTAATGGTTACATCTATTCTTACTTCTATTGCGAAGAAAACTTCTGAAAAATTGGCATCTTAGTTGTGGAACCTATGGATAAAGTTCTCATTGACCAATTAACCATTGTAATGACACCTGACATTATTCCCAGTTTATATATGATGTGTAAAAGCTCATTCTGGTAAAGATAGATAGGATCCACAATTCGGAAATAAATGTTGAAGAAAATAAAAAAGGCAAAGTGAAAATGGTAGACTAAAATAAAAACACTAGGCAATGTCCTCATAGAAAAACACAGAGGAACCAAGATGAATAAAGCATGCCGACTGCAGAAACGTTGGGCAAGTTTTGATACAAAAAAAAGGCAGAGAAATACCTAGGGTAAATCGCAGAGGATACATTTTTATAAAACGCAGAGGACAAATCACAGAGGATACACTTTTATAAAATCGCATAGATGTTGTGTGAAGGGTTATGTAAAACAGAGAGAAATTCTTATGGAAACGCAGAGGTGCTAGTTGAATTATTATGTACAAACGCAAAGCAAACTCTTATAGAAAAACACAGATATGTTGGGTGAATGGTTATGTAAAAATGCAAAGCAAATTCGTCCACCAAATTGTTTTATATAACCTGTCAAACTATAGGTATGATAGAGAATGAATAACATTCTATCATCCAACTGAATGACAGTTTTTATCATGACAAGAGGGGTTTAGATCTACAACAAATATTAATTAAAAATTTGATATAAAATTCCATAACATCCATATTTCCTCAGCATGGATTAACATCAATATTAATAAGACTTCTAAAATAACAATACAATATGGAATACCATAACCAATAATCCGACGTTAATGAGGATTGATACTATCGAAGAACTCCAATCGAACTTGCATCTCGCTCCTTAGATTGCCAATCCAAGGACTTCATCGGTACCTCTCATCCAATGCTAGGGGTACTCTTCTCACCCCTTAGCTCCTTGAGCCACAAAGGAGCCACGCATAAACACAATCAGAATCCTCTAGCTCCCAGCTCGCCTCACAAGATAGAGCCACCACTCTCTCTCAAGTTGGGTATCCCAACTCTCACAAGAAAAACCAGTCAAAATTTATATAGCATAACTTTACCAATAATCAGTATGATCCATTGCTCATCTCAACCATTTGCTTTATATAATTTTCCCATAACCCCTCCCCACTAGCATAATTAATTCATTTTTTAATTAAAATAATTTAGAATTATCACCCCCTTACACTTGTCACCCTTTCCCCAATTTGCACAATTAAATCCACATTTTATTTTAACAAAATTCAATTTCCCTCACCCTTCCTAAAAGTGCTCCTTAAATCACTCATAGTTGTCTCTTTATTCCCATTATTTTGAATTAATGACTGGCGTCTTTCTAAAACTGAGTTGAGTTAAAATGTGAATCTTCTCCTAGTTAGACTAGTGTTAACTAGACTCTAGATTCATTTCTATGCGTACCCATTCCTTTAGCTTTATTCCATTCTTACCTTAAATTCCAATTTGGTAATTACTTGAACATAAGTATGTTAAATCAATATTTAGATTTATTTTATTTTCCTTCAATTCTTAATTTGATTTACTTCATCCCCTCGT
Source organism: Picea abies (assembly GCA_900067695.1). Classification (NCBI taxonomy): domain Eukaryota; kingdom Viridiplantae; phylum Streptophyta; class Pinopsida; order Pinales; family Pinaceae; genus Picea; species Picea abies. The sequence continues at coordinate 19,135 of CBVK0100097540.1, forward strand.
TATTTAATTTATAAATTTACTTTTTAGTCTTCTTACTAACTTAGACTTAGGCTTAATTAATTTTTTAATTGCAAGGGCTTAGACTCTTATAGGGATTATGATTAATAAGTTCAATCCTTAGTTAATCAATTAATCGATTGATCCACCAATGCTGAAAATTTTACAAGGTTAATTATTCGCTCAGGGTTTTCTTTGCCACCTAGATTCATTGACACAAATTTTATTTACGCAACGTGCCCTTCAAGACGCACTCTATGCTCTAAGGGTGCCACTCTCCTTTGACTTTTTTTGGTAGTTTTCCAACCCCTGGAGTCCGCACTCCATTCAGGAAACCTTGTGAGAGACTAAGGGATTCTAAGGAATAAGGACCATGCCTTATTGCATGCCCCTTAGAAATATTCATGAGCCACTGTCTTAGTCTTCCCTCATGACATCGTGAATGTCTCGAACTAGGTAATTGTTAACCAACAATTCGAGCCATGATGAGAGTGCTAGTAGTCTATAATAGGGACGTTGCCACACCTCTCCCTCAATATATTTTATATGTGCATGGCCCCTTTACTCCTTATGTGAATCAGATTAGCAAGAAATCGTCAGCCTGCATCCATCAATGAAACATTGTCAATGATCCATAAAAAACATCATAATATAATTGATCATGTGTCACATATTCATAAATGAAATACCCAAACCAATAAAATCCACTCCCTAACTCAATCCAGATTCCAATGAGATCCATGGATGCCATCGGCATCCTCAATCTGTCAAGTGTCCTGCACACTTAGGGGAAACTCATCAATAGAATTTATTAATATATATATATCAAACAACATAAATCATAATCCATCAACATCATCCTTAGAATCCATAAGAGAAACAAATAAAAATATACTATAACCAGATCACTTGCATGCAAGTTTCCTCAAAGAATAAGTCAATAACATGTTCTCACAAGAGAAGGATGTTATGTATACCCCCTGTTGTTTTAAACTTCATCCCAAAGTTGTACAATATATAAAATGGAATAAATAAATCATTTGACAAGATCTATATATCTAAACTATCAAACAAATAGGGAAATTGTTGCCACATATCATATGCGTCCTCCCAGGTAGTTGATTATGGACTATAATTGTCCCACTAGACCTTGACCTGATCGACTATTCGACATCGTAGTTATCGAATGCAATGGTCCAGAATGCGGATTGACTCTGCCATGAATTCACCCTCATCTAACACCTGGAAGGAAATCATATCAATCACATGTGTAGGATCACTAAAATAATGTCTCAAAGTAGATACATGAAAAAAATTGTGCACATGCCTCAAAGAATCAGACAAGACTAGTCGATAGGCCACGAGTCCCTTCCTTTCCACAACTTCGAAAGTTCCCACAAACCTAGGAGAGAGTTTAGCAACCTTTCCAAACTTGATCAATCTCTTGTGCAGTTTCACCAGCAAGGAAAATCGGTCGCCAACTTCATAATTACGATGAAGGCAATGTGCATTGACATAACTCTTCTGCCAATCTTGTGCTTCTTTAATCCTTTGTCTTATCATTTTCATTTTTTCTTCTATTTCTTGGATTTATTCTGGTCCTACTAGGACCCTATCATCAAGTCGATCCCAGCTCAATGGCATATGACACGATCGCTCTTAAATAAAATCAAATGGTGCCATTTTAATGGTACATTGATAGTTGTTGTTGTACGCAAATTCTACCAGTGGAAAGAACTCTTCCCAACGCTTATGTTGGTCCATCGCGTACATACATGACATATCTTCCAAAATTTGGTTCGTTCTTTCTATCTTCTCATCTTTCTCAAGGTTATATGTTGCACTAATGTTCAGTTGTGTCCCCAAGGCCTCTTGGAAACTGGTCCAAAAACATCTTGTAAACGTCGATCCTCTATCGGATATGATCCTTTTAGGAACGTGATGTGATCTCATAATATTGCAGATAAAAACTCTTGTTATGTATGGTTCTTAGTACATCATATGCATAGGGATAAAATGTACACTCTTCATCAAAGTTTCAATTACCACGAAATCGAGTTGTGCTTCCTTTTCGTCAACATAAATCCAACAATAAATTCCATCGAAAGGACCTCCAATTTCAATTCTTGAATAGCGTGTGGTTGTAGTAATCTTGTCGAATGTCTATGTTCATCTTTCACTTGCTGGCATTCTAGACATCTCGCCACGTAGCTAACTATGTCCTCATTCATTCATTTCCAGAAGAATAAGGGATTAAGGTATTCCCTCATCTTCGTGACTCCTGGATGAGCCATGTACACTGCTCTATGAGCTTCGTTTAATATCAAACTTCTCAATTCATCGTTAGGTGGTAGATAAATATGGTTATTATACCTCATCAGTTCATCGTTGTCCAATGCATATCCTTCAAACTTTGGTACCAACATGGTGTCTTGTCTGATATTTTCCTTAACCTCTTTATACCAGTCGTCGTCGAACTGTATAGTTAGAATCTTTTCTCGAAGATTCTTCTGAAGAGGTATCAGTGAAAATATGTGTGGTCTTTGACTCAACTCATCTACCACTTGGTTCACTGTTCCTTTTATATACGTAATCACAAAATCATATTCGATAAGCAATTATGACCAATGCCTTTGTTGCACATTCAAGTCACTTTGCATAAAAATGTGATGCAATCCACAGTGATCTATTTTTAGTTTGAACGTTTATCCAATCAGATAGTGTCTGCACACTCTCAAGGCATACATAATGGAAAATAAATCCAAATCATTTGTTGTGTAGTTCTCATCATTCTTTCTTAATTTCCTCGAGATGTAAGCAATCATTCGACCGTCTTGTATCAAGACTCATCCTAAGACTTCCTTGGATGTGTCTATGCATACCAAGAATTCCTAGTCCATGTCGGGGAATTTTAGTATCAACATTGTCATCAACAACCCCTTGATCCTTTGAAATACTTCCGTGCACTTCTCAGTCCATAAAAACTTCTTGTTTTTCTTCTGCAATTCTGTGATCAAATTTGCTATCTTCAAAAAACCTTCGACGAATCGTCAGTAATATCCTTCTAAACCCATAAAACTATGTAATTCTAGTACATTTGTTGGCACATGAAATTCCATAATATCCTCTACCTTCATTGGATCCACAATGATTCCTTCATTGGAAATAGCATGCCCTAGGTAATGAATCCTTGATTGATAAAAGGAGCATTTTGAAAGTTTCCCGTATAATATATTTTCTAGTAAACACCGTAGTACCAAGTGTTATCGGGTAAATCGATGAATGCAGACATGGTGCTTTCCCTAGGATCTAATCATCAAATTTACTACCAAACAAAATATGATAGACATACCTTTAAATGTTGCTTCCTTATGTCTGTGTTGTTCCTGTTTTGCTCCAATGCTCTTGTGATACTGATCCTGCAATGAGACACAATTTCACAAACCAACCAAAGTGAAAGTAGAGAGAGTATATTCAATGACAACCTATGCATATGATCAAGGAATTATGCAATAAAAAAGATAATTCTATGGGAAAGAAACATGTCACTGTATTATATTAATAATAGGAAGAGAGATTATAACCAGATGCCTTGATGTCGTAAGGTTCCTTCCAATAGTTCCTTACCTCCCACACACTTCTGATCCAAGAATTCTAAGACTATAGATCTGACATCTATCTTGACAAAAGAAAAGCCCAAAGCCACTCTAACCAAGCTAATAATTCCAAGCCAAATCCAACTAAACTCAAGCTCCAAAACCAACTAAATTTATCCATGAGAGATCCTCTCCTTTTATAAGCTGAAGAGGATAAGGTGAGGAGGTTAGGATGATCCCACTAAATCATGAAAGCGAGTAAGATCCAAACCATTCGAAGGCCACCTCACCATAGAATCTTATCCTTCTAGAAGCATCGAGAAAATGCTCATTTTTCCCACGTACAAAGGCCACGCGACCTAGCTATAGTGCAGCCTACGGAAATTCTGCGCCCTAGCTATAGTGCAGCCTATAGAAATGAGGCATTTCTGCACCCTAGTTATGGTGCAGCCTGCGGAAATCCTCCAAAATAGGGTTTTTACAGAGGAAAATAAAACTTATTCTCTCAGGGAAAGTTCTTCTCCCTTCTATCTTCAGGAATTCAGGCCACTAACCCCTCTGAAGGAAACAAATAGGTTTACATCATTAATGATCATGAGGGTGACGAAAATAATGTGTAACACCAAGCACAAATGGTCATCATGTTCTTCCATCATCTGAGAATATATCAATATGACATCAATGAATACTTGAACAAACCTGTCCAATTATTCATAGAACACCCCATTCATCTAGCTCATGAACACCCCCGGGGCATTTGTCAATCCAAAAGTAAAACGATAAAGTCGTAGGGCCCGAACCTCATCTTGAATGTGATCTTAGGAATGTCTTCCTCTTTAATTTGCAATTGGTGATATCTTGACATGAAGTCTATATTTGAAAACACTGTCACACCTTTCATTTGATCAAAAAAATCATCTATTCTTGGCAACGAATACTGGTTCTTGATCATTTCCTTCTTCAATTGAATGTAGTCAATACATAGTCTCCAGGATCAATCCTTATTTCTTACAAAAATAAAATGTACACCCCAAGGTGACACACTTGGAAGTATAATTCCTAGGTCCAACAACTGCTTTAGTTGCATTTTAAACTCTTATAACTCAAATGTTGACTTTTGATAAGGCATTCTTGCTATCGGTTCAGTTCCAAGTTTCAAGTCGATTGTAAAATCCAATTCTCTTTTGTGTGGAAATCCTGATAACTCTTATGGAAACACATCAACAAACTCTCGTACTACCAGATGGTTTTCTAACCCTTCCGCCTTGCCCTTGTCATTTAGTGCCAAGATGGCATATAACTTACATCCCTTGCGCATGCTCTTCTACAACTGTAGGGAAGAAATGAACCTCAAGGACACTCCTTGGCTTCTTCCCACAATCACTCTCCTTTGTTCCACATCATCAGTCAAACTTAACCATTTCGTCTTACAATTGAGTATCACATCATGCAATTCCAACCAGTCCATACCGATCACTATGTCATAAGATCATAAGATCGTGACATATAGGTTGGCCTTTGTTACAAAATATCTCAAGTTAAGGCTACAGTCTATAACCTTTCCTCCAACCTTCTACTTGGCACCCAAATCAATTTCCACATATCTAAACTCATCATGTTCGACTACCTTTACCTTAATTATTTTTAATGTTGCACTAGAAATAAAGCTCTTTGTAGCACCGAGATCTATCAAAATACAAAAAAATTGGCTGAAGATGGTACCTGACATCTCGAGCATAGTGGAATGGTGCTTGGACTGATGGTTATTCACCTTTACATGAATCATGTGGGCCTTGCCCAAATATCCAACTGTAGTTTGTTTGACTAACCTGACTTCTTTGGCCCTCTTAACCAAATAGTCACACTAGTAATGTGGCTCTCCACATGTCCAACATCCGGTATTCGGTCAAGTTCTCCTAGTCCCCAAAGTAGGAGTTATTGGCCTACCAGCCTAAAATCCTGGTCTATTCTATTGAACAAGCCTAAACTGCTGGTGTTTCAGGGGACATTGCTGCTAATGTTGTGGTCCTCTGTGGGGAGTCCTCTTTTGAGGATTCGATTGTCGTGGTGTCATGAATGTGGATCCTCTCGATGTATCATGATACCCTAGTGTATGTATGTTCAGTGTCTGATGCTACAATGCACTTGTCATCGTCTATCTAGTTGGTATTGTAGGAGTCTTGCCTTGAACCCCGCTAGTCATCTCTTCCTCTACTATGAGTGCCTTCTAGACTGCATCATGCAATGTCTGAGGCATTAGGATCCTCACCTTCGTACGAATTTTGAAGTTAAGGCCAAACACAAACTTGTTGACCTTTAGCTTCTTGGTTTTCATATGCGGAGCATACCTAAGAAGCTCCATGAATCGGGCCTCATGCTTAGGCATTGTATGACCACCCTGTCGTAAGGCGTTGAACTCATTGAGTTGGAGCTTGATGAATTCCTCTGATAAATACCTCTCTCAAAATTGTTCCTCGAATACTTCCTATGACACGTCTTCGATGACCATGTTCAATTGTGGTAGGAGTGTCTTCCACCATAGAAGAGTGTTCCCCTTTAGCTAAAATACCGCCATGTGGACCTTCATGTTGGAGGTGTAGTCACGAAGTGAAAAGCACATTGCCTTGTTCTCCAACCATGCCTCGACGACTGAGCCTTCTGTGGCACCCATGAACGCGAAAAACTTAACCTTCTCGAGTTCTCTGTGAATGCTACCGCCACCTGGAGTGCATTGTGGACCCTCATTGGGCATATGCGCCTTGGTCTCATCTCTATCTAGTCAATTAATTAAGGCCTCTGACATCCTCTAAAAGGAGCTCATCAACCCAACCACATCCCCCATAACAATCTTCTCATGTCCAATGACTTGTTCTTTTCCTTGGGGGTTAGACCCCTCTGGCATGGATACTACTGGAGACATCACACCTCCTCCCCTAACACCACATCATCTACCTCTGCAGCATCCTCTAACCATGATTACCTGCATGGACAAATTTCAAACTTTAATTATCAATAAGTTATTAATCAAGTGTTTAATACAGTGGAATGCGTAATGATCCCAAGTATGGAGGTTGAACCTCGCTCTGATACCATATGTAACAGCCCCTCCGTTACGATATCAAAGAGCGATGTATAATAGGTAAAAAAAAAAAATTATGTTGCATTAGGATATTAAATTCGTTACAACATGATAAAAAACATCGCAAGTGATACATCATCATGACTAAATGGCACATAATCAATGCATTAACATAACTAAAAGTGGCACATAATCAACACATAAACAATGACTAAATCAAGCATCATCATAATTAATAGTTGCACTTAATTAACACATCATCATAATAATTAACGACGCAATCAACACATCAAGATCGCTTGAAGTGAAATACCAATAAGTGATTGAGAATGCCACTGAATAATAATGAGCTACCCGCCCAGCCTACCCTACAAGGTTAGGACCTCCAAGACACATAAGCAACGCTCAAGCCCAGGATTCATCCGATTGATTTTGACCACTTAAGGTCTCAGGGTTGATGATTGTTTTGAGGAACAAGGAGGGGTCTAATTCCCATAATCAATCACATATCAGCATTATTCTAATGGCACAAGAGAATCTAATAACTAAATCAACCATGCATATGCATTATTTTCATGGCACAAGAGAAATCAACATAAATTCAACGATGCAAGAGAATATAAATACTTAATCAATCACACATCACATTACTTCCAAGGTGCAAGAGTACCCATCAATTATGTTTCATGGTGCATAAGTAATCTAATCATTTAACCAATCATACCTAGCATTAAATTCATCACGCAAAAAAATTCATTAGTTTTTATTTCATGGCGCAAAGTAATCAACCATTTAACGAATCATACATCAATATTAATTCAAGGCGCATGCGTACTCTAATCACTTAAATAATCATACTTACTCAAATTTGTTTCCACGAGATAAGGTGATATATCCAATGTTATGGGATACTTATGTAGCAAAGCAAAAAGGCATACATGAAAAATCATTTATCTATCTTACTCGAAGTTGTGCAACTCTTTACGAATATGGTTGGATCTTTATCTCAAATCAAGGAATGGTTGTTGGATATAACAAGTAAAATATATTACATGCTAACCATATTTATATCATCTCTGTCACGTTATTAGTCAATAAAGCATAGGTTCATAAGTTACACCTCCAACCAGGAGAGTTCACACATAACCATCTAATTTTATGTGTTTTTTTATTTATTTAGAGCGAGGTATTAGAATAACAAAAGGGTCAATTATTAATGGTAACGACCAGTCATGATTACATAAAAGAGGTTAACAACCCCACATTAAAGGAAGTTGTAAGCCAGTCAATAAAACAATTCATGCAAATGACCTTCAGCCCTGCACCAAGGAAAGGTAAATTCACATTTAGAATAGACAAAGAAAATGACTGTCTTGAAACTAGCATGTGTATTGGGTGAAGCGAAAAAAAAACGAGCAGTTTACTGTCATCAATAAACTCATTACTCTTGAATCGATTGCAGCCAGATTTTATAATTTCAGTTAATTTCTGGTGTTTACGTCTATTCTTACTTCTATTAAGAAGAAAACTTCTGAGAAAAACGCTCGGAGATATCCTCATAGAAAAACGCAGAGGAACCAGGATGAATAAAGCATGGCGACTGCACAAACGCTGGGACAGTTTTGATGCTAAAAAAACGCAGAGAAATACCCAGGGTATATCACAGAGGATACATTTTTATAAAATGCATAGAACAAATCGCAGAGGATAGTGAATGGTTATGTAAAACGCAGATAAATTCTTATGGAAACGCATAGGTGCTGGGTGAATTATTATGTACAAACGCAAAGTAAACTCTTATAGAAAAACGCAGAGATGCTAGGTGAATGGTTATGTAAAAACGTAAAGCAAATTCTTCCTCCAGATTATTTTAGCTAACCCATCGAACTATAGGTATGATAGAGAATGAATAACATTCTACCATCCAACAGAATGACAGTTTTTATCACCACAAGAGGGGTTTAGATCTACATCAAATCTTAATTAAAAATTCAATATACAATTCCATAATATTCATATTTCCTCATCATGGATTAACATCAATATTCATAAGACCTCTAAAATAACAATACAAAATGGAGTACCGTAACTGATAATTCGAAGTTGAAGAGGATTGATACTGCCAAAGAAGTCCACTCTCACTTGTGCATCGCTCCTTAGCTTTCCAATCCAAGGATTTCATCGGCACCTCCCACCCAACAGTACAGGTACTCTTTTTCCCCCTTATCACCCCGAGCCGCAAAGGGGCCACGTACAAACACAACCAAAATCCTGTAGATCCCAACTCACCTCGCAAGGTAGAGACACCACTCTCAGCATAACATTACGCATAACCAATGTGATCCATTGGTCATCTCAGCCATTTGTTTTATAGAATTTTTCCATAACCTCTCCCCACTTGCACAATTAATTCGATTTTTAATTAAAATAATTTAAAATTAGCCCCCCCTTACACTTGTCACCCTTTACCCAATTTGCACAATTAAATCCACATTTTATTTTAATAAAATTCAATTTCATTCACCCTTCCCAAAAATGCTCTTTAAATAACTCCTAGTTGTCTCTTTATTCCCCTCATTTCCAATTAATGACTGACGCCTTTCTAAAACACAGTTGATTTAAAATATGAATCTTCTCCTAGTTGGACTAGTGTTAACTAGACTCTAGATTCATTTCTATGTGTACCCATTCCTTTAGATTTATTCCATTCTTACCTTAAATTCCAATTTGGTAATTACTTGCACATAAATGTGTTAAATCAATCTTTAGATTTATTTTGTTTTCCTTAAATTCTTAATTTTATTTACTTCATCCCCTCATTATTTAATTTATAAATTTAGTTTTTAGTCTTCTTACTAACTTAGACTTAGGATTACTTAAATTTTTAATTGCAAGGGCTTAAACTCTTATAGGGATTATGATTAATAAATCCAATCCTTAGTTAATCAATTAATCGATTGATCCGACAGTGCTCAATATTTTGCAAGGTTATTTATTCAATCAGAGTTTTCTAGGCCACCTAGATTCATTGACACAAATTTTATTTACGCAACGTGCCCTTCAAGATGCACTCCGTGCCCCAAGGGTGCCACTAGCCTCTGACTCAAATTTTGAATTAAGCAACTTGCCCTTCAAGACACACTCCATTCTCTAAGGGTCCCACTCTCCTTTGACTGGTTTTGGTAGTTGTCCAGCCCATGGAGTTCACACTCCATTCAGGCGACCTTGTGAAATACTAAGGGCTTCTAAGGAATAAGGACTCTACCTTATTGCATGCCCCTTAAAAATATTCATGAATGACTATCTTAGTCTACCCTCACGACATCGTGGACCTCTCGAACTAGGTAATCGTTAACCTACAATTCGAGCCATGACGGGAGTGCTAATAGGCTGTGACAGAAATGTTTTCACACCTCTCCCTCAATATCTAGTCTATGTGCATGGCCCCTTTACTCCTTATGTGAGTCATATTAGCAAACAATCATCAACATGCATCCATCAATGAAACACTTTCAATGATCCATAAACAACATCATAATATAATCGATCATATGTCACATATGCATGAATGAAATACCCAAACTAATACAATCCACTCCCTGACTCAATCTAGAGTCCAAGGAGGTCAATTGATGCCATCGGCATCCTCAATCTGTCAAGTGTCATGCACACTCAAGGGAAACTTGTCAATATCATCTATCAATACATAGATATCAAACAACATAAATCATAATCCATCAACATCATCATAACAATCAATCAACGAAACAGATAACCATATACTATAACCGTATCACTTGCACACAAGTGTCCTCAAAGAATAAGTCAATAACATGTACTCTCAAGAGAGGGATGTTATAAAAATCTTCTAAAGGTTGATATACAACATTTTTGCTTGAAGTATTTCAAGTACCACTCTTAAATGTTCTACATGATCCTCCATATTTTTTTACTGAAAATCAAAATATCATAAAAATAGAATATGATCAATTTTCCAATTTGGAATCTGAATACCTCAATCAAGGTTCACATGAAGGTAATCAAAACATTGGATAGGCCAAATGATCACTATCCATTCAAATAAACCATCATTTGTTTTGAAAATGTTCTTCCACTCATCACCTTCATGAATTTGATTTAGATGGTATCCAATTTTGAAGTCGATCTTGGAGAATATCTTAGCACCTAGAAAGAAATCTAGTATTTCATCCATTCTTGGCAGCAGATATTGATGTTTCATAGTGATTTTGTTAATTGATTTAGAATTCATGCATAACACCCACTTCCCTCCTTTCTTGCGAGATAGTACGGTAGGTGTGGAACATGGGCTCATGCTTTCCCTTAAAAATACCTTTTCCCATAATTCTAAAATTTTCCTCCTCATTTACTCATTTTCTAAAGGAGTCATCCTAAAGCAACTTGATATGGGAGTTTGGCATCTGGAATTAGATCTATTTGATGAGTAATGTATTTTGAAGGAGGCAAGCCAACTAGTAGGTCATATGGTTTCAAAACTACATATCGTCGTAGCAATTCCGTCTCTTCTATTGGAACTGATTGTTGATATATTTTCTCTTTTTCTTGGGGGTATATTAGATAGAAAATATCACCCTTGGAATCTTTGGAAAACTTCTTCCAATCCATTGTAATCAAGGATTGAGATGTTAATTCACTTTATTCTTCTCCTTTAAAATGGTTCAAGAAATGTCATTTTCCCTCATGATGTATCTCATAAGTGTTTTCTCTGCCATGGTAAACTACATTCTAGTCATATTTCCAAGGTCTACCCAACATAAAATGACAAGCATCCAATGGCACTATGCCACATAACACTTTGTCTTCATAGGGACCAATTTTGAAGTCAACGAGACAAGATCGATTTAAAAGCACACTATGATCTTTTTTCAACTAGGAAATTGTATGGGGATGTGATTTTCAAATGCAAGTGAGTTGTAACTTTTGCACCATTTTTGTACTTACTAGATTGTCTGTAGATCCTCCATCTACAATCACCTTGCACACTTTTCCTTCACACTCCTATTTTTTCAAGAAAATGTTCTTCCTTTCCCAATCATTTTCAATGGTTTCTTTGTTCTTAGATATCAAGGTTCTCCTTAGAATCAAATTATCTCATTTATCTACTTCAACTTGTTTTTGGAACCCAAAGTTTTGGTTTAATATCTTTCACGCACAAAGAGAGTTGTGTGCACCCATTCCAATTTTTCACACACCCAAGATAATGTGCAAGGAATGATAAGAAGTGCGCGTCAGAGAAAGTTTTGATATTGCACACCAATTCCAAGGTATACCAAATGTGCATTGCCCCAAGTTTTGGATGTGCACCAGAAATCAAGAAGATTCTCATCAGAATAAGAAAGGAATTATCGAGAAATTTCCCCGAATGATTACTTCTAACTGCACGATGGAACGTGGAGAAGACAAAAGATGAGTGGACGAGGAAGTTAAGATTTCCCCTATTCCAGAAATGATACGTGGAATGCAGGTAGGTGGAAGAAGCATGCGAGACTGTTAATAAGTAGAAGAAGTGGAGTAGAATCGATAGAGAGAGCTCAAGAGCCAAGAAGGTTATAAAAGAAAGCAATGACAATAGTAATAGAGTTACTCATTGAGTGCATTCACTAAGTTGTTGTTGTTTTCCATTATTGAAGAGCTCTCTTTGAGAATATATGGTATTGTAATGTTGTAATGCTTCTAATTGTAAGTCTGAGTCTTCCAAATGTCTAAAATTCAAAACTGTGTGTATGGCGTTGCGTATTGTAATTTTGTGAATTGTCTAAGGGAATATGAGACTCTATTGTTGTCAAGTATGATTTTCTTAATGTATGATAATGTTTAATTGAATGGAAAGACTTATAAAGTTGCAGTGATTATGTTCTATCATGTCTCGATCATGTGTTATTTGGATATGTGTGTGTATTGTTTTTGCATAATGATAATGGTAAGTTGTCAGCTATGGGATGTATGAATCTCAACCCAGATGGATATGTGTGTGTTTATTCCTTCATCTCTGACACAAGACCAAATGGTTTGTATGATCCTCATTACGTCTTGGGTGAGACCTTCTTCAACCTTCACTAAATATTGATATGTCAATGCTTTGGATTTTTTGTTGGTCAACTATGGATGAACACTCGGTTTAAACCCCTGATCCGGATTTATGTAGGAACACAATGAAATACAGAAATACACATAAACACAGAGATGCAGCGGAAATAAGACTTCATTTCATTGATAACAAATGACTGAAAAATGCTTACAGACAGAATGTAAATAAACTAGCTAAGGCGCTGGTAGCTTATCTCTGAGAAGAGATGTG